>LPNX010919140.1:0-12942 GCA_001517045.1 Pseudotsuga menziesii
CGGAGACCTGGTGCTCCTCTATGACAGCAAATTCATCAAGTTCCCAGGGAAGTTAAAGACACATTGGCTAGGACCATATCAGATACAGCAAGTCACAGAAGGAGGTGTCGTCCAGCTCAGTCAGCTGAACGGGGAGCTCTTGCCCACATGGATTAATGGTAGTAGGCTTAAGCTCTATAGTGACAGCCTCCCCACCTCTCAGCCCTAGCATGAATAGTTTATGATGGTGCAGATGTCCTGTGTAGTTGAAAGGAGGCATCGCACCGGGAATGAGCCTACACCCAAAAAAAAAAAAAAATTATATTTTTGACACTGTTTGTTCGCGCAGGTGATGCGGAGTTCCATCGCAGCAGTCAGATGTTTCCCCCAGCCACGTATTTAGTTTGCAACCGACAATGGGCTAGTCAAGTCACTATTTGACAGGTAGTTAATGAAGAAATGACCGATATCCCCTACCGTAGATTTGGCAGCAGTATAATAAATTTTTCCAGATTTGGTAAATCTCCGACGAGACCGGCACCCGTACACATGCTTCGAGGAAAATTTGATTAGATTTTAGCATTTATTGAGGATTGAAGGACGGGTGTGGTCTTATCCATGCAATTAATATGACCGGCACACCCAGTCTAGACGACCGTTATGTCCGGGATTGTCGTATTTGACATAAAAGCAGAAAGTATTCAATTGGGACGGTTACGCTTGCAGAAAAACCGAGCGTTGGAGAGTAAGTGTTAAGCATTCCCTGTGTCGAGCTAAGTTGTTACAGAGTGCTGTGATTCTCAGAAGTTGCAGCCATTTCACGTCCGCCATTTTATGCTAAGTAGGTCCTATCTGAGGACGAGCCGCTGGAAAACATTTTGAGAAGATTTCAGCGTCACGGCCTTGCAAGAGCTATGGCGTCGCCATCTATAGCTAACCCGCCAAGCTCGTCTCGAACCAGAGAACAGCCGAAGACAAGGAGCCAATCCCAGCTGGTGAAAGAATCTGGCTCTGAGTGGGAGGATGAAGTCCTTAGTACAGAAGACTACCTCATCCCACGAGTTGAAGGCGCTCTAGACATCAAAATCTCCAAGAGCGGTAAGCTTACTATTCCCATCCCGCCCATAGATTCTCAGGTTAAAGAAAATGGTGATCTCATAGGATATGCTGGCGTAGTTAAATTCATAGATTACAACCTGGGAGATGGTAAGACGTACCCCCACTTCAAACCAGATCACTACCTGGCGCATGAGAAAAACCCAAGGACAGGTCGAGAGGAATTTGTCCCCATGCCACATGTTGAGGTTCTTGAACCCTCGGGTCTGCTTAATTTGTTGAGACTACCCCATTTTGGACGTAGTGCAGAGGTCAATGCTGTAGTGCTTATACTACTTTCATGTGTACATGGAGGCTATCTCTGGTTAGGTAGCCGAGTTGACCTCAACATCGACTTGATACACCGCATCACTGGCTTGTCTAAGACTGGTAAATACCCCGACATACAGGTATCAGGGAAGACCAAGGATTCCAAGCTGCCAGCAGCGCTCGTTAAAAAGTATCAGTTACAGCGAGGAGGCAGGGCTTATGATGTTACGAGTTTACAAAATGAGATGCTCCAATTCACAGCCAGCCTGCTTGCAGGAAGACTGTTAACTAAAGTCCGACCGAAGGAAGTCACAGGATCCGTGATCAGTCTGGCCATACAGGTTATGGAGGGAGAATAGTTCAACTGGTCGTTATTCTTATTAAATATGCTTTAGGAAGATTTCTTGGCAGCCCAGGATCACGCAAACCACCCTTTCCATTTCTCATGGCTGCTGGTACTATGCGCCTTTGTCGGCTCGAAGGAGCCGCCTAATTCCCAGTTTCCACAACTTCCAGGAGGAGCGCCACGCGGTGTGCGCTATGCCAGTTTATGGGACAGCCCTCGCCCAGCCAGAAAAAAGGTTAATGCGATGGTATTCTTTGAATACTATTTGATGTTGAAGGCCACTATCCAAGCATCACCGCGCATTAGTAAAGAGACCGTGGATATATTTGAGAACCGGCTTAACTTCCTGGCAGATAGCCACTTAATTTGTCTAAGGCCTAAAAGGACAAAAAGGGACGACTAGGCCCCCGGCTCCTTTAGAATGACAGTGTAGGATGTTGAGAATGTCATCTGAGGCTTCGATGACCAATGGCGAGAGGAATACGAAGATACCACGCCAATACCGGCAGAGACCGCGCAGACAAGCCCACCAGAAAAAGGCAAAGAAAAACTAGACACCCAGGCACACCAAACAACAGAAGAAATGTCGCAAGGCAAGAAGAAAAGAGATGTGCCGAAAGAATCAGCAACAACGCCCACTACAAAGGATGGAAGCCAGGAGACCGCAACGACGCAGGGGAGGAAGAAACAGAAAACTTCAAAACTGGCTCTGAAGACAACACTAACAGAAGATGATTACGAACTCATCGCAACAAGGACATGTGATACACTCAAGGACTCATTTGATGAGGTGAAGCAATCACAGGAAAAGATTCAGAGTGCCGTAGAAAAGCAGCTCATAGACATACGAACAATTACAGAGAAGGCTGCCACGATACATGCTACACTAGTAAAGGTGCCCACTGGAGACACTTCAGCACCACCGCTACCCCGCTAGGAAAGCTTAGCAAAAGATCGCCTCAACATTGTGTTGATCCCACCGGGCAGTATCAGACTCTTGGCGACAACGACAGACCCACCAGTCCAGTTTAAGCAACCCCTGGAGGTTAACCTCGCAGAGGTTCACATTGATCAGTTGCACAGAATCCAACAGCAGCTAAGCGCAGAGCTCAGGAGTAGAGAGCTTGCGACTTACCAGCAGAATGCACAGCTAAAGAAAAAGAACGCAGCACTCGCCACCAGCTATCAGAAAAAGGTAGATGAGTTAAAAACATATCAGAACAAGGATCAGGAACTCTCCCAGGTACTACAGAATATTGCACTAGAACTCCCTAACTGCAACATCGAGTTCGCACTGCCTACCCCAGAGAAGCTACAAAGAGTTGCAGCAAGAGCAAAGGTTCTCGAACAAACTGTAGCTAAGATGGATGAGAAAGTAGCCAGGATAAAGGCAAACCACGACATGCAGATGACTGAGCTTGAGGCACGTCTGCAAGACACCTCCCTAGCAGACCAAAAAGCGCGAGTGGAGGCCTTTCGCCTCACCTCTGCGCAGATACAATCATGCATTGACGAAGCCCGGGTACTACTAACAAATGCGATGAACACATGGGCTGAGCTAGATGAGCCACCACAGAAGGTCGAGATCCAGCAAAGTATACAGCAAGTAGAGAACACTGCAGTGGCCATGAAAGAAGAAATCAAGAGCCTAGCAGCTCTTCAGAAGATGAGAAAGACGAAGGAGATGAACCAATTACAGCAAGAGGTGCAGCAGTTAAGAACAAAGGAGCTGCACATTACTGACCTGCTTCAACCTTTTCAGGAGCAAATTACAGAATTAGTTGACGTGGTTGAGCAGAAGGTGAAGGAATTCATGGCGACCAGAGAGAAAATTGAAGGAACAGAGGACTCCAAGATTGATCAAGTATTGCTTGATTCGGCGAAACAGTGCACCGAGGAGATGAAGAATGAAGTCGCAGGACTTCAAGGCAGGTTACAGCGCACTTCGCAGGAGGCGAAGGATAAGTTGCAGCAGGAGAAGCCTGTTGCAGGTGGCTCGAGGACGAGCCACAAGTGAGTGTTAGGGGACTGTTGGAGTAGGGTCCTGCAGCTACAGAAGAAGCTGTTAGTTTTGGCAGAAAGATATAGTTTTGGCGGAAAGAAGACAAGGCAGAGCTATGACGTTGTAGCACGTTTCTAGCTAGAGAGCAGAGCCGGAAACTGTGACTTTTTGGGATGCGAAAGTCAAAGAAAGGCAACGGTACCTGAGCGACCGAGAAGGGAGAGCTCACCCACTGCATTGAAGGCAGCGGCGGAAGACAGGAGGGCTCAACGACTTTCATAAAGAAGAAGGAGCAACGAGGCTCAAGCATTAAAGGCGAAGGACAGAAAAGAGAAGCGGTACATAGTACCCATGGTCAGTGCCGGGAAGCATGGAAGACTGCAGAGAGCTGTGGTGTGACAGGAAGCGACTACCTCAAGGACAGAGAGGACCGACTGTCACGATTTGGGGTTTGGGTTACTGTTGGGATAGGCCCACAGTGTTGTAATGGCGAGACCTCCGGGCCGCCTATAAAAGCTTGTATTTTGTATTGTAAAGGGTTGGTTGGTTCATAGGATGAGTCGTTAGTTGGTCAGTTGATTATATTTGAGTAGACTCAGGAGTCAGTCAGACAGACTGTGTTGTAACAATCCAGACACCTAGCTTGTCTGTGAGTCATTTGAGTCTGTATGTAACCATCCACAGAGAGGAAAGAGAGGGAAGGATATATTGAAAGAAAGGCAATATAGAGATAGAAATAGGCCAGAGATCTAGAAGAGATCTCGCGCTGCATATGCAGTGCAACAGACTGTGCTAACTTCCCTCAAGATATATAATAGAAGCACAGTTTGGTGGACGTAACTCCCATCCTGGGGGTGAACCACGTTAAATCTGCGTGTTATGTGTTGCATGAATGTGATTGTATTTGCTTATTATTGCTGGTTATCATGCATATAATGTTAGTTGCAGTAAGTGAATGTGAGTATTGTTCAGCTTACGGTAATGCAGGAAACTAGAGATAAGTTGAAGTATTTTAGTAAGTTGCTTAAAGACTCATTTACGTCTGTTTCTAATGACAAGTTAATCACAATATAACTTCCGGGAAGAATAGTTTCGCACATTGACACAGTCAACGCTAAGAGTGCAAAGTCGTAGTGGTAATATATCGCAGAGAGGCGATATCGCACCAGCAGAGGAGCTGCGGTGCGCGATACTGCGAGCTGAGGACTTAGCGTTGAGGAAAGGTTGGGTGTCTCGTGGTGCGCAGAGATGTGATAAGGTTGGAGGTAAGTGGAAGTTGTGCGACGTGGGAAGAAACCGTGCGACTTGCGCGTGGACAAGGATCGCGTGGCTAAAGATGATGCGAGTAGATGAGGACGTGCGATGCGCCGATATAGCTGACCTTGTGACTCACGGGCGTAAGAAGAGAGAAGTAGGATGCGCAGAACCTGGTCCAAGACACTTGAGTCTTGGCCAACCCATTAGATTCACTTCGGGTGAGACTTCAAATCGCTTCGCGGTCTGTCGCCGAAAGGGCCAGTGAGTTAGGGGTGTTGTTGATTGATTATAGTAAACCTGGGTCTGCCCATGCAATCAACACTTATGTTTTCAAAAAATCATCAAGAGAGGTGCTGGAAAACTGCACTATATGTTTTCAAAAAATTAGATGCAATCTATTGTTTTTGGGTCTCTCCCTGAACAACTTGGACTTGGCCATTGTGCCTAGGTTTGGTACTTATTGGAAAGAATTGGTAACAACAAGGGATGGGCTTAGATTCCAGTACATGGTATCGTTACAAAGAATATTTTTTTTGTAACGATTGAATTGAAATTTGTAATTACAAGCTTGAAAATCGAATGTGTAATTATTGTCTTACGTGTTAGTATAGATTTGTTGTGCATTGTGAACTTAGGTTTTGTAAGTATCCTTCAAATGCCCTAGAATTGGGACAATTGGAGGACCAAGAATCTTTATTTCATTGAGTCCCAAGAATATCAGTTCATATCAATTTGTGCAAGGTTCGTCATTTCAAAGCCTTGTAATGCTTTTATCCTTTACCAAAACCGGCAATATAACTTCGAATTACAAATAATAGTTTTGGGCAATAACATAATAATAAAAACCCTAAAGGGTTTTGTCTGTTGGCTACTCCAAGTTTTGTTAAGGAGCAGAGATTGTTGGCCACTCCAAGTTCTATTAAGGAGTAGGACTGTTAAGGTCACAAGTTCAAATCTCTTAGTGCAAAAAGATGGTTGTCTCTGCCGTGTCCAGAAAGGTTCAATAGACTACTCAAGGGTTATAGTGGTAGCCAAATAACCACAAACATCGACCACATAGTACAAAATCAACTAAATTCCTTTGTAAGAAAAACTAAAATAACTTAATAATAAAAACTCAAGAAGAAAAGACCAGCCTTCTCATCTTGAACCAAGAATGTGGACCTTCTCAAATTTTGTTTCAATCAAGAAAAGGGTGTCTTTAGCAATAAAGCCCACTAGTTTTATACTTTTTGTGGAGCAGAGATTGCGATTGGTATGAGGCTTTTCTTGCTCCCAATAAACCCTTGGACAATGATTCCTTCGGTATGGTTTACGATTAAACCATCAGTGGTAGACTCCTTTTCTTGTAGTTGTACAATTCGCCCATCCCCAACATTGTTCATCAAGGAAAAAAAACATGTTTTTCATCTCGCGTCCAAGACCATAATCTTTCTTAGATAATTTACTTTAGTTCATAGGCACAAGATCTCTTACTCGTGAGACTAATTAAGTTATAATCGTTGTGATAATGAGGGGGGATCTTTACTGTTCTGATACCACTCTTAAAAAATAGTAAACTATGAAGGCATTATCTTCTCCTGTAATAAATTAATAAACACACTTTCATGTGGAAGTCTTCAATTTGGTGTTTTCAGAATGCATCGATATTTCTCTCTGTACAATAAAAACCAATAGCCACACATTTATATCAAACTAAATACTGTTTGGATTTTCGATGAATTAAGAGTGTTATATATATAATCAGCTCCTGTCAGAACTTGTTTACGGTTTTTCCAGTATTCAAGCAAAGTATTTACCCATTTAGGATAGTAACCGTACATAAAATTATGGATTTGAAAAGTTTAGTTAAAGTTAACAAAAAAATGCAAACTAATATACAATCAAACTTGGGATGGTAAATACCTATTCAACTGCTGCCTTATTTTCAAATTTCTAGGAACAAGAGAAATAATAATGTACAGTCGACAGCATTTTGTTCATAAAGAAGAAGAAATTTAAGCGGAAGGCATGCTGTAGCAGGCCCATGTGCATTCATTTATGTTTATCACAACTGAACAGAACAATTTTTGGTCAAAATGAAAATCGTTTCCTCATGTTATGCTACATAAATGATCAAATATTATTCCAGTTAACTTTGTTTAGAATGAAATATGTCACCTGAGTTTAGTATGACGACTGAATCTTTTTACTATAAACCTTATATTACAACTTCGAAACAGTATAGGGTTTACAAGTTTGGCAATAACACACAGGTTAAATACAACTTAATGCCAATCCAGAGAAGATATAAGATACAATGGTGGACTTGTGCGTTGGAAATCAGGGTATTTTTTGCTTGGATAGAAAGCAATTGATACATATGGAAAGCTTGTAGAAACACTATTAGATTTACTGTTTTGAGGCTTATCTCTAATGCACAGGCGAATCGTTTTCTTGCTTTCTCCAAGACCGCACTTTCTTGCTCCAAGACGACACAGGAATGAATCGTTTTCTTGCTTGCTCCAAGACCGCACTTTCTTGCTCCAAGACGGCACAGGAATGGCGAAACGACGAACCTGAAAAAGTCGGAAGTGGAAGAGTATGGAAACAGACCACTTCCAATTTTTGGCCAACTACTTCGGCAGAGTTTTCGAAACTGATTTCCTTGGTGTTTATGACACGTATCTCCTCCACCACCAAGTATCTCCTCCGCGTACGCTAACAGACTCCTTGGCAGCTAACAGACTCGTCGAGCTCCTAAAATCGGCGATCATGCGATCGACTCTCCTAACAAACTCCTAAATCCGCAGCTAATTATGCTAGTTTAAAGATCAGACAATTGAAGACATCCCGGTCATACACTTGGCATGTTTTGGTGGATCTTGATGATCCGCTCAAGCAAGTCCATCCCCAAAATATCACATATATACGCTTATCGACATAATAAGAAGTCACAAATCCATTTGCCCTTCTGTTATTTTCTAGTAGTTTTAGTTGCAATTAGTTCAATTCCCACGAGTAATTCCATGCAGGGGTTGGGGATAAGCAAGTTGTCGTCCTGGGAAGAAATCAGGCTCTCTCTCCAAAGCAAATTCCATGGGAATAAATCAGGCTCTCTCTCCATAGCAAATTCCATGGGGTCAGGGATCGTATCTTGTATCCCAGACTAGTCAAATATTCATTGCAGGCTTCTATCCCGTTGGCTTCAACGCTTATGCAATATGGTATGCTCATTGGAATACACCTATTGTATGGATTGCCAACAGAAATAATCGAGTCAACGGGTAGGAATCTTCCCTTAGGCTCAGGGAAGATGGCAATCTGTTTCTCACTGATGCCAATAAATCCTTCGTGTGGGAATCTAAGACGGGCAAGTCTGATAAGGTTGCAGAGCTTGTACTACGGGACATAGGCAATCTTTTCTTACTCAATAAAAATGGAAATTCTGTGTAGCAAAGCTTCCCAGGCAATCCCTGGGAAGGAACACAAAATTTAGGTCTAGGTTCACCCATTCAGGCTACACGACCAGATATTACCATCTCTTCTTCGACAGTGATAACGTTCTGAGTCTCTCCTTTGAAGGAATCGACAATTTGGTTGTATACTGGCCTAGCCCAGATCTCATCACCTACAGTTCTGGAAGAAGCCACTAAGGTAGCACCAGAACGTCAACAATGGATGAGCGAGGCATTTTAATGCAATCCAATATGCTATACTTTAAGGTTTGGTTTTCTAAATTTCCAATCAAGTAACACTTTATATTAGAAAATCAAGATAAGAAAATTCCAGCCATCTCCTCCAATAAAATCATGTTCAGAGAGAAATCATCCGTGACAAAACAAAGGATACCTGTTTTCTAGCTATCGAAAGCAAGGATCGTCCGTGACAAAACAGAGGAGAAGCAAAGGAAATCATAGTGCATGTTGAGCTTAATAAATAAAAATAAAAACAATTATATCTATCGATTCATTGACACAGGAAGGACATTCCTTGTCTACAACCCCAGCACAGGAAAGAGTTATCAGTTCAAGTCCCTTTCATTGCACACACCAAACATTCAGTGACATTAAACACATTCCAAGAGTAGTAGGTGATTTTCCATGCTTGAGTAGATAGAGCCTTTTAATTTTCACCAGTGGAAGTAAGCACACACAATGCACTAGTGGAAGTAAGTACTGGCTATACATTCTACGTCTTGGCAACGCATGGTAATTTTGCCTGGCCTAGTGTATGGTAAATACTAAGCTACCTCGTTTTTCATTTAGAAGACAAATAAATTGCTTTAACTAATGCTCCCACCTTGGCTTCTTTCTCCTATGCAAATAACTATGCATAGATGGTTGCTTTGAGGACACTCCTAAAAATGATTTAACGCGAAAAAATGATTTAACGCGAAAAAATGATTTAATGATTGAACTATGCAGAGATGGTTGATAAGAATGATTTAACGCGAAAAAAATGGCCGGCTCAGTAGGCCACGTTCATTCCAAAGAGAGGGATGATTCAATGATGGATAAGGGAGACATAAGCTTAGCAGGAACAATGAGTATCACGCTCTACTCCTCATCAAGTTCTACTCCTCGCTATCAAGGTATCATGAAAGCAATTGAGGCAGAATAGGTGGCACATTTCGCTGCTAAACTAGTTTTTATTCAGATCGTGGTTCTACAAGATATTTACACTGTAACAAGAGAGGATCAAGGCCATCAAATTTTTGAACCTATTGATATGCCAAATTGAGTCGTGGATTCCCACATGTAACCTTCCCCATGACAAGACGGTTGGTCGCTACTTACAATTCGATGGCCTGATAGTATATATATATGAGATCTGATATTATATATATGAGAGGAGATCGAGTATGACAGTGTAAAAAGCGATTGACCATATATATATATATATATATATATATGAGAGGAGATCGAGTTTGACAGAGTAAAGAGCGATTAACCCTGTCAACTGGTTATAACAAGAGAACATAATTCAGGGACATCCAAATCTAAAATCTCGTGATGTTGAAGGAGAGGAGTTTTGATAGTCTTAAAAACAATGGGCATATCCGACTTTTAACCACACAGGCACACGAAGGGCATATCTAACTTTTAACCACACATCTTGCAAATCCCACACGAAGGGCATATCTAACTTTTAACCACACATCTTCCAAATCCCACACGACAACGGGGAAGGAAACTAAGAAGTCTCCTTGCAGAATTCTGTCAAATTGATAGGTTAAAACTACTCAACTCGTTCTTCAAACTAAACAGCTTTTAGTTTTTCATATATTTACAGGCAGAGTTATGTTCATTGCAGAACTTTCAACGATTTACTAACTAATTCACTAAAGGAAAGAACCAGGTGACTCGCCATCACTCATCAGAGATCCTGCCTAGACAATGCATTACTTCCTGGAGCAGAGATCTTATAGCACCTTTTTCTACTACCTTTAGCATGGCGAGAATACTAACTCGGATGCTGGGTGATCCACATAAATTGCGGTGCCCTTTCCAATGTGTCTCGAATGGAAATAATATCTAGCTCTCTCTAATGTACCATCTTTAGTGCTTGTAGATCCCGTAGATTCAGCTGTTTATTCTGTTGATTCCGAAGATCCAGTAGCCATTGATCCGGTTGAAGCATAAGAGGACTCGGAGCCAAGTTTATTGAGGCTGGCATGACGAGATAGACAGAGTTTCGGAGCCAGGTTTATTCAGGCTGGCATTACGAGATAGACAGAGTTTTTGGGAACAATTCCATGGGAGCCTTACAAACTCCAGACCAACGTGTATGGGGATGGGACAGGTGAGGAGATGGACCGAATCTCATCAGAAAGGAGCTGCAACATTGCGTCTTAGCCCATTCAACCTCAAAGCCATAAAGGCACCGGCACCTAACCTGTAAATTCTTTTCTGTTTCTTCCGGGCGTAGCAGGATACCTGTAGCTTTTATATACGTAATTACGGCCGATGAATTAAAAAACCACAGCACTTGCACTACCCCAGCTCGGATTCAATCTACAAAATTAAAGGCAGAGATGTTTCTGAATTCAATCTACAATTATATTATTATTCTAAGAAAACCTTGAATATCGTTTTCATTTAGCTGAATTCCTGAATCTAAGTTACAATTTCAATTTTTATTCTAAAAAACCATAAACATAAATTCAATCTACCATTTATATTCTTATTCTAAGAAAAATCTCATATTTCTTTAGATTACCTGAATTTCTGAATCTAGCTAACCATTTCAATTCCTATTCTAAGAACAACATAAATATGAATTCAATCTACAATTTATATTCTTATTCTAAGAAAACCTTAAATATCTCTTTAATTTAGCTGAATTCTTGAATTTAACATACTATTTCAATTCATATTCTATGAAAACCATAAATATATAAAGATAAAACATACCTATGATAAATCTGGTCTCTGTTACACTTCCACATCATCTTTAATTACTGCTTCAAAATTCTGAACCCTCTGTTACAGCTTCACAGCATTCTTATTTGTTGCTTCAAAATTCAAATTTAAATTCACAAAAGATAACCTCCTTGTCACAACCTACCACACTACAAAGATACAAAGACACACCACAAACACAATTTACACAGACAAACCACAATTACAGGCAGACAAAGGGCAAAGGACAGACAGATGACAGGGGAAGCGCTTCCAGCCGTTAATTGGCTATGTTTTGATTTTTGGCTTTTTCAATCTAGCCGTTACTGGGCTATGTTCTGGTATCATATCAGGAGAGCCATTATACAATTTTAAATTTTGAGAGGCAACTAAAACCATTTATCAAACTTTGAACCATGCACTTATCAAATCATAATTTTTGAGAGGCAACTAAAACCATTTATCAAACTTTGAACCGTGCACTTATCAAATCATAATTTTTGAGAGACAACTAAAACCACTTATCAAACTTTGAACCATTCACGTATGAAGAGAGAATAGGCAACTTATCAACGACGCTCTTCTTGCATCCAACCTTCCGTCCTTTCAATATGATTGTTTTATGTGTTTATCATGGAGTAAACTACCAACGATTTTGCCCGGCGGATTGCCGCCCCGGCTCTCCGTTGCCCGTCGCCCGTTCTCCCACTGTCGCCGTCACCCCGTTCGCCAACTCCTTCCATCGCCGTTAGCCCGCTCACCGTCTCCCTCGGTCGCCGTGGCCATCCCCGTCCATCCAATTAATTTGCCACCAACCTCTCCCTCCCTGCACATTTCAAACAACCATCCTGATTGCCCGAGCCCTGCGTGCTGAACACAGTATTATGTTAATACAGCAGAAACCAGCGCGCACATATGTTCAAGAAATGAATGGGAAAAGGCTATGCAGCAACCACCGGAACTCTGCCCTCGGCAGAAATTTAACAAGCAAGCCGTAATAGCAAATGTCTTCCTTTATGCATCAAATTTGCAATCTTGGTATATTACTGTGGCTGTGAGGAGTGGCTGAAGGCGATGGCGGCGATGCTAGTGGAAGCGACGGAGGAAAGAAGAAGGGAGGAAAAGTAGAGGTGGAGATGGAGATCATGGTATGATGGGCGAGTCTACCAGCTATGAAGAAACTGTATTAGCAGCAGAACAGCAGTGGCAGGATTCGATCCTATGATGGCCGGGCTAGGGTATGGGAAAAATATCTGCAGAGACCAGGCGTAGTACACAAATCTCAGGATTGGTGTAGCAACATCCTTTGGGCAGTAAAATCATGATAAACCAAATGAGCCACATATGAAAAGGGCAATGCTTTTCCATGCAATTTATGTTCCCTTTGATACTATCAGGTATGAAAAGGTCAATGCCTTTTCAGGCAATTTATGTTCCCTTTGATACTTGCAAGTATGAAAAGGTCAATGCCTTTTCATACAATTTATGTTCCCTTTGATACTTGCAGGCTGTAAAATTCGTATCTTGTGCTCTCTAATTTCTATACTGACATAGATTTACAATGCAAGTGACATCCAAACTATGCTACCATGCATAACATAAATGAAAAA
>LPNX010919140.1:13134-134740 GCA_001517045.1 Pseudotsuga menziesii
ATGCATACAGTGACTCGTTCCAAGAATCAGGAACTCCAGGAAGGCACCAGTGGCTGCAATCCTGAGTATTCCCTTGAGAATTCATGGTTTTATTTTCAATCAATCCTCTACCATATACAGAGGGGTGACCATCTTTTCGAAATTCTGTCAGCTTTGTGACATTCAAGAAAGTTACAGGAGTTTTCATTTGTTTTATTACCTCCTCCACTATTTTCATCTGTACAGGATAATAACCAACTAATGTGTCATCAAAGATAGGCTGGGACTCTCCCACACATCTTCCTCCTGAATTCCATTGTCCAGCCCTGCTTCCAGCCAAACTTACAGTACTAAGCTGCCTGTTACAGAAAATAAACTGCAAGAAAAATCTAGAATCCCCAACAATACAAGTAAAGAATTACACTGTCTCACTAGAAATGTGATGGTGAATAGCTCCTAAAGAAGACATGAGTCTTTCTGGGGTCTACATGTGTCTCTACCCATGATGCCCATGTCATCAATGCCCTTCTGAAAGCAAGCAGAACATCAAAATAGGGATGCACTTGATCTCCTTCTTGATAGTAATTTTGTCTGTCAAAATCCATTGTTATGAGAACATTAGGTACAAAGCAGAAAAATATTTTGGCAGCTTCCCAAAATTCTTGAGAGCAGATATAATTAAGGATGTCCTAAAAGTTCATAAAGCTAAGTTCTACCATCTGAAAAGATTTTGAGAAGTACCCTTTTGATGTCTTGGAGTGAGTCCACCAGTGTGCAGAGTTAAATATCAGAATATCACCCCCCTTCCACTTAGAGGAAGCTTTATCAATCCTGTCAATTCGCAGAGTTCGTCTCCTTCTCTTTCCAATTCTAGCCTTTCCCTCTTGGACCAAGAAGTGGGTAACGTAGAATTCAATTGTGCAATGATAATCCTGGACCAATTTCACATGTTGTACAGGCATATTGGAAGGATCACGAATTCAAATCAGACAATAGACAAATATAACTTTTAGATTTACGTCAAAAGAATGGAGACATATGCATTCACTTTAGTATTTACTATTTAATTAAGGATTCAAAGGTATGAGATTTTTACTTATTAAAAAATTACTACACATTCAAGCAAATAGAATATATAAATATCCCACATTTTGTAAACATAGGAATCTACCATGAACATGAAGGTGTAGAATCCTTTTCCTTTTGTAATTTTTCGATGATGGGTTTCATATACTCGTCTCTTGTCAGGTACAGCTTCACTCAGAAGACAAAGCATGGATTCCCATTGGTTTCGATTCATGGAATCCCCAACAAAAACAAGTCGTTTGCCTCTTAATTGTTCTAGCATGTCTGTGGCATTGAATCTAAAGAAAAGAGAAAAAAAATGAACTTGAGATAGTATCATTGACAAGATAAGTTCAGACAACCTACCCTGTAGCAACAATGAAGGGCTAGTCCTACAACCCCTTCAGAAAATTGAAAATGTTAACCACTAAACTATGCAGTAGAACTGTAGAAAAGAGGAGGACGATGAGCATTTATTATTTTAACAAGGCCCAAATTTGAGACAACCTACATTGTAAGGACAATGAATGGGCTAGTCCTAAAACCCCTTCATAAATTGAAAATGTTAACTACTAAACTATGCAGTAGAACTGTTGAAACGAGAAGGAGATGAACAGTTATCATTAGCGAGATAAGAGCTAGTTCAGACAACATACATTGTAAGAACAATGTATGGACAGTATCATTAGTAAGAAAAGACCTAGCTCAGACAACCTAAATTGTAAGAACAATGAATGAGCTAGTCCTACAACGGTACAATTCCTTCAGAAAATTAAATATGTTGATACAATATGAACATTAATTAATTTTACAATTCTCTATCTTCAAATAAGATAATAGGTTCCAAATATCATATAACTCATAACTACTCTCTTTAACAACCATGCACAATGGAAAAGCTCAAGACGCTAGGAAAATTAATAAGATCACTGAATAAAGTTCATTGTTGTCAATAGGCAATCTAAATATTTACAATGTTCAGTCTAAGCATGTAGTTTGCTTTGAGAAGTCCGTGGGAGCTCACGGTACTACAAACTACCTTTCAAGATATTGCAACAAAGAGTGCAGATCCACTGTTGGTGCTTGCAGGTTGCAGGTTTGACAGCAGGTGTTTCAGATACTGCAAGGAGGATATTTGAAAATGATGCAAATGGTAATTTTGCAGGAGCCACAAAGGTGGTTTGCAAATTCAAGCTGATCTGCAAAGGACAAGTTTATGGCTATGGAAGTTTTAGTGCACTTGCCGATGCTGACATTGAGGCTTGTGGGAAATAGCAGATGTGATCACAAAAGATTGTGCTTTAAGGTTTATAGGCAAGTGCACAGAGAAGGTATACATAATTACATGCAACAGCCAGAAGTTGTAGAGTAAATTCTATTTCCCATTAACATAGCAAGAATGGTTATGCAACCATCATACTGATCTACAACTTAATATTTGTACAAATTGTAAGGATTGATAACACTTTGTATGGTTGGCTTAAAGAAAAACTAGGATGAAGCTCATCCTTCTTGCAAACACTATGTCCTCTGTGTGCCTTTTCTCATGTGATTGAATTTTTGTTCTCTGCAATCCTGAAAACCACCATATTACAGTTTCACAGACAACCTTGGTCTGCACAGCCATAAAAAATAAAACAAATAAAACAAAGGGGAAGAAGCAGGCACAGTCTTACAAATCACATTTCTTTTCTTCCTCAATTTTGACCTGCAGAAGCTCAGGGTTCAAGTGTAATGCTATCCTTAAGCCCAATTTACTGTAGTTGAATAGAGCAGGAAAGAAAAGAACTGCCTGAAAAGAAAAGAAAAAGATGTCTAGAGCATCAATCTGACACCCAATGAGATGTGAGCTTGAGAAATGAAGAAGATTTGCAAACTGCTAGACTTCTGACGAATTTGTGGAATCCTGAGAAACAAATGTTGAGAGAACAACAAAAAACATGGTTATTGTAGACCCTTGTATACAACAAGAACAATAGAGAAACAACCATGATTTTGTGTTGTATAAGGTGCAAGGCCTGTGGGATTTAGAACTATCAAAAATACCAGAGCAGGATATATCTCAACATTTTGCAGCAACAGTTTGCACAATTGGTAGATGTTGTGTTGTAGTGTAGGCATAAGAGTGTGGGGCAGATGTCTCCAAAGGTATTTTTTAATTTCTTTGAAACTTGTCAGAGACAATTTTTTTAGGTACCTAAAACATATTAAACCCAAGAATGTGGGTATTGGATGGAAATGTCCAGGTTCACATGGTCTTTTAGCTAAATTCAGTTTTAACATTTTTAAACTGTAAGTTTGTTTTTATCACAATAAGCCTATAAAGATTTTTATGTTTGGTGAGAAGAGGTATTTTTGGAGTCTAGTTGAAGCAATTATATATTTATAATGTTGGGTCTGTCCAACTTGATGATTGTCTTCAAGAAGGCTAGTTAGAAAATGTTGGATAAAGTAAAAATTGTGAAGAGAAGGTTGAGATTATCTTTGAAGAGAAAGATATGATTATTTTCAGGTGCAGTGGACAAGATTGTTGGGCTCTTAAGATGACTTAATTGGCCTGGAAAAAATCTGGTCAAGTTGCAAAAGAACCCAGAAATGTTGGTTGTAACAAAGTAACTGGAGATATGCCATACCTAGGTGTCTCTTCTAGAAAACCAGCATACATCATGGCTATTTAACCAAGGGTCTATGGATAAGAGGTGACCCATACATGGTCTTTAGAACAAGGGTTTGACCATAATAGGGAAACTATTAATCAATGTGTACCAGTACATTTGTTGGACTATGGATAGGATCTAACCATATGAAGCATTCAACCATAGAAAGACCATCTTGCTGTTGGGTATGACCACTTACTTACTACTGTTGATATCATTTCACCACTACTCTGGGTTATAAGAGGGTTTTTCTGATACTATTTCCAACTAAAACACCATCTAAAATTCTTGTAGCTTGTTGTAGGTCACTTACTGAGATTATAGATACTGCCCATAATTTTTAAGGTGTGTTCCGAAGGAAATATGAAATGGAGCTAATAAATTTGATAATGTGGTTGTTGCAAAGTACATATAGTATTATTCTGTAGGTGTTTTATTATCGTATGTGTGATAATTTGTAAGAAATGTATTGCTTAAAATGCTAGCCTGGGGATAATATGTAGAGAGAGAGAGAAACCCAAGCAACCTAGATAAATTGTCAACATATATATTTCTTAATCACTCTATTAATAATTTAATACCTATTGGAATATAGCAACATTGTCGCACACAACACAGATGAGAAATATCTTAAATAAAATGCTGATGCCTTTCTTACTTCTTCCTTTGTATTTTGTAAACCGAGTCAATTCCTTCCTTTCAGCAGAACAAGGGTATATGCTCTTTCTCTTTATTCAGGTGTATCTGAACTTCTTGCTGGGGTGCTCTTTTTAGTGGTCCAGTCTGACTTCAGCCACCCTCGCTATTCCTTTCATTCAGCAGAATATTATTATGTAGCTGGAGGACCTTGAAGGTTCGCCCCAATATTATTCCTTGAGACTTTAAAGACACCTAATAAGGTTTACCTAAGGGGTGAGACCATAAGTCCAAAAGAAATGGTCAAATTTCACTGTGATGGTAGAATGTGTTTTGCTTAGAAGGCTACTCCATATCATGTGCTACAAAATTCATGTCAGGGACATACCTTGCTCTCTTCATCTGTTTTACAAACTTTCAAACAATGCATATATTTTTTTCTGCTTGAAAGTGTGACCTATCCTCAACAACAAATGTATGCAAACTATTCTTGACCTCTATCTAGCAACCTCATCCCTCCCACCAACCTTTGCATAAATGTATAACAAAGATGCATATGTAACAACATTCTTTGGAAAAATAAATTGGATTTTAAGCATGGTTGTCTTTGGAAATATCAATTGGATTTTAAGCATGGTTGTATTTAGATCTTGTTGTATATTTTTAGAATTACAAACGATGTAATTTAGGTGTTAATATTGCTCATTTCTCCAATTTTTAAAGGGTTCTAGCTCAATGGAAGAGCGCCTGCTTTACAAGCAGGAGGTTGGTGGTTCGATTCCTCCATGCCCTAATGATATAGCAATATTGGTTTTTAATAAAATATATTTTATTATGATTTATTATGGCTATAGAGGTTTTCAAACCGTCTTTGTATGTTTCTATGAGGGGGGTTCTACACTGCCTTCATATGTCACTATCAGGGGGGTTCTATGTTGCTACAATGGGGGTTCTACATTGCCTTCATATGTCACTATGAGGGGGATTTAAATTGACCTTGTACATCACTATGATGGGGTTCAAAATTGACCTTGTATGTTACAACAAGGGGGGTTCAAAACCCTCTCTGTCACAGTTTCTATGAGGGAGGTTTATAATCTCCCCCAAAGGTTTGTAAGATGGAGTTTTAACGAGGGTTTTGAACTTTCCTTGTAAGTGTCTACGAGGGGGGTTTCAATTGACCCAGTCATATGCTTTGGAGAAATCAATTTAATAATGAATGCAGACAAGCGCTTCATCTTGAATTTGTGTAAAGCTTACTGGGTAATCCCTATTGCATCATGAATATGGCGTCCTTCTGAAAAATCACATTGTTCAGAGGACACAATTGTGGAAAAGATGCCCCTAATCATGTTTGTAACTCTACCCCGGCTGGAACTTTGCCCCGCTGGAACCTTGCTCCAACTGGAACTCTGCCCCAGCTAGAACTATGCCCTGGTTGGAACTGTGCCTCGGTTGGAACTCTTCCTCGACTGGAACTTTACCCATTCAACATTACCAACGTAGAAGTCAGTTTAGAACCCCCCTCGTAGCCATAATAAATCGTAATAAAATATATTTTTTTAAATATCATTACTGCAATATCATTAGGGCATGAAGGAATCGAACCTTCAACCTCCTGCTTATAAAACAGGCGCTCTTCCATTGAGCTAGAACCCTTTGAGAATTGGGGAAAGGAACAATATTAACACCAAGATTGTATCATTTGTAATTCTAAGAAAAGACTAATAATCCCAACGTTGTTTCTAACTCAGGAGACCTAAGAAAGTAGTCTGAGTGGATATGACCTTATTTAGATATTTGGATATTAACAGATTTTTAAAACATTAAAATATAAAATTATTAGGTTAGAATAGATAACAGAAACATAAATAACCATTTGGCATTTCTTAATTTTTCCAACTACATATTCATAATGCTACTATACCCTTTTGTATAATGCAGACGTTCCTATTACCAGATCCCAGTGTTGTTTCAGGGTATTCCTAGCCACTGGATTATTGCATAGTGAATAACTAGTGATAAAGGGCAGAGATTAGTCGAGTCTCCGTGCTGGTGGAAATTAACTTCGGAGGGCATTTCTCCAAGGTGTATGAATATTCATAAAGACAGTCATGAAGGAATCTTCGAAGTCCACCTAGGCACAATCTAGAAAAATAAGGGACAACATTCAGGTTCCAATTCCACAGAGGGACCTCTTGCAGGATCATTATGATATGTCTTACAAAATAGCCCCATGTTGAAGATCAAGGGCTATAGGATTTCATTGAAGCTTCTAGGGTTCATGGGCCATGAACGAGGTTTCAAACCACTATATAAGTGAAACAAGAAAGAGATCAACGAACCAAAAAGATCAACTAGATACCAAGAAGAAATTGACAAAACAGAAACTCAAGAATTTCCATTATGCCATCAAATAGATGTCTTCACAAAGTTCCAGCTGGAACTCTGCCCTGTCATGCATGCCTCGGCTGGAACTCTGCTCTGGCTGGAACTATGCCCCGGCTGGAACTCCGCTCTGATTGGAATTCTTCCCTGCTGGAACTCTGCCCGACCGGAACCTAGCCCCTAGCAACGTTCCAACCAAGGCAGAGTTCCAGCCAAGGCAGAGTTCCAACCAGGGCAGAGTTCCAACCGGGGTAGAATTTTTCCATTTCCTACTGACTCCAAATAAGTTAAGGACAAAGATGAAAATTTGGGCTATTTGATGCAAAGGGAAATTCTGTTTTTTCTGAAAATAGTGCAAAACCTATCAAATTGAGTTTTTAAAAGTAAAATCAGTGCAAAATTCAACGGAATTTGAGCACAATGGAGATATACACAAAAAAAAGCAATCCATGTCAAACAAGGAAAAACACCTATGAAGCTAGTTCGTGGTCAGGGTTAGGCCAAGAGTGATCCACCAAAGACGAGTCTCCTATTTGGATCAACCATTGTATCAATTCAAACATGATCAACCATTATATCAATTGATGGAGATATTTCTTCCACAATGTTAAAAAAATTGAGATATTTCTTCCACCTTGTTAAGGCTAGGGTAGAGACCCTTCCGAGCTTATTCTCAATGAGAACGAGAGATTATTTTAGGTAAGAATTTCAGATTTACAGTAAAGATGTGTCAATATGAAATTTCAAATAGGGCTCGAAGTTTTGGCGCCGTTCCCAATTTGATATGATGCAAAATGCATATATCCAATGCATGGCATATCACTTTTATTGCACCGAAGAAGAGGTGCATTCTACAGCTCAGTAGGGGAGGTGCATTCTACAAAATTAATTATTGGACAGATTCTTACAGATAGGGTCGTTAAAATATGAGGGTAGTTGTTGCACAAGAAAAAATTTCTTGACTTCCAAAAAGATTTTGATCACAAACAAAATTATGTGACCTGTAAAAAAGTCTTTGGCTGAGATTTATGACTGCCTGTGTTTTATATTTTTTGGACAAATTAAGTTTAGTTGATTAAGGTTGAAGTGCTTTGTATCCCCATTTTTATGCTATTTGTGGCCATTTCCATTTGTATGCTATAAGTGTCTCTCAAGATTCTCATAAGCATAAAAAATGGTGACAACAGTATTAATTTCATCCCATAGAAGGTTTCCTTTATCTGCTCCTAGAAAAACATTGTTAAAATACTTAGGCTCATGGTCATGGAAGTCAATCAGTGGGATCAAGACTACCTACATTGTTTTCTGGCATTTGTCAGGGAAGAGCATAGAGGCATGATCCAATAATATAATATTGGATAAGTCATGGGGGAGATTTCTATCTGATATAATGTCATGTTCATCAGTTTTGGAGCAACAAGCAGGAGTTTGACAAAGATGTGTACATTTTCACTAGATGAGAAGCTCTAAGATGTTCAGAAGCTTTTTCAGATTTGTATAATTGGCTAATATTAAACAATTTATTAGTTTCTCTTTCACATTGGGACTCGATATATTGACTTCATGCGTATTGTTTGTTAGACACTTTCAAGATTATTTGGATTGGCTTGAATGTCACAATTATTGTTTTGTTTCCAGTCACAATGATTTTGCAAAAACAGATGCAGAAATAAGAATCTGTTGGTCAGCACCATGATTGTGGTTGTTATAGTAGAAAATTTCTATAGGGGAGGAGTTAATTTTTTGGTCATTTCCTATAAAATTCCCACTTTACCCCGACTGGAGCTCTGCCTCGGCATGCATGCCCCGGCTGGAACTATGCCTTGGCCAGGGCAAAGTTCCAATCGAGGAGGATTTCCAACCGAGGCAAAGAATGGACACACCAACCCAGGAACCCTACATGCATCAACCTGCTTGGTCCCAAACCAAGAATGCCAGGAGACAACTAAGGGACCTAGGGTACCTTATAGGGTCTTACTCCACCCTAGTTAATTGAATATGGTACCATCCTACTTGAGAATGGGTATCACATCTACACAAACTTTAACAGTTGTTAGCCCTAATGTTGTCACATAAAGTGTACTTATAGATGGCCTTTGCAAAGAAGGCAAGTTCAACAATGCAAACATGCAAGTTCAGGGGCAGGTTTCTAGTCGGGGGAAAGTTCCACCAAGGTAGAGTTCTAGTCAGAGCAGAGTTCCAAGGGGGCAAAGTTCCAGCCGAGGAAAAGTTCCAACTGGGCAGAGTTCCAACCGGGGTAGAGTTCCAGCCAGGGCAGAGTTCCAACAAGCGAGGCAGAGTTCCAACTGGGCAGAGTTCCAGCCCGAGCAAAGATCCAACCGGGGCAAAGTTCCAGCTAGGGCAAAGTTCCAGTCGGGGCAGAGTTCCAACCGGGGCAAAGTTCTAGCCGGGGCAAAGTTCCAATTGGGGAGGACTTCCAACCGGGGCAAAGAATGGACACATCAAACCAGGAACCCTACATGCATCAACCTGCTTGGTCCCAGACCAAGAATGCAAGGAAACAACTAGGGGCCCTAGGGTACCTTATAGGGTCTTACTCCACCCTAGTTAACTGAATATGGTACCATCCTACTTGAGAATGGGTCTCACATCTACACGAACTTTAACAGTTGTTAGCCCTATTGTTGTCACATATAGTGTACTTATAGATGGCCTTTGCAATCTATTTGCTGGCTTATTAGAATTTACCAATATCTTCTTCTCCTTGAATCTCTTTGCTATATGCATTAGCTATTTTTTTGCCTCTTGGGGTATCTCCTATAGGTCTCTGTACAAAACTTTGTGGGACCAGGAGAAATTATTGACTGTCTAGTTACTTGCCATGTATTCTAGTAAATTAAAATTTAAAGGGTCTTTTTTCCAGTTTTAGTTCTTTATATTATGGAAATCTAAACTTTAAAGTTTAAAGTGTTTTGTTTCCAGTTTTAGTTGTTTAAGATTGGAATTGGATTGATAATATGATGTGTTGAATCTAATCTATTCCTTTGTGGTTACCTTTAGAAAATGGCCCCTGTGATAGACTAAAACCCCACAGAATAGCCATTTATCTCTGGTCCTTATGAGATGAAAATGAATAAACTCCGGGAATTTCTAAACTAGTGGCATTGAAGTCTTTGATTCTAGTGTATATTTATCATCTTTATACAAAATGTTCATTGCTTCAAATCATCTCATATCCAATGAGCATTAACTTAAATTTGATTGTCTTGATTGGCCAAAGTACCCGAGACATTCAAAGAAAAACTAGCAGAGTTTCATGTTAAATATTAATTTCAAGTCCACAGACATTTGTCAGTTCTATAATTTTACTCTTCCAATATCTCTATTTCTTTTTGCAGACATTTGTGTGGGAATTTATTGGATTGCATGACAAGTACTTACAATATGTCAGCACATGCTTTGTGAACCATTATCTTTTCCAAAAGGTTTGCTTGCATATATTCATTCACAGTCATTCTCTATGTTTTTTAACATTTTTATTCCTTAAGAATACTTTTTACAGATGTTCTACATATAAGGTTTATTTCATTTTATGAACTTTTGCAGGCCTTAAAAGAAGCATTTGAGGTATTTTGCAACAGAGGAGTCGCAGGAAACACAAGTGCAGAATTATTGGCTACTTTTTGTGACAACCTATTGAAAAAGGGTAGCAATGAAAAATTAAGTGATGAAGATACTGAAGAGACACTTGAAAAGGTGGGTCATGCATTCTTTTGGGATTACCGCAATTATAAAATTAACTGGCTTACTTGAGTACTGATATCGTTATTCATAAATACTGCAGGTGGTAAAGCTTTTTGCATACATTGGTGATAAAGATCTATTTAGTATTTTCAGAATTGTATAGGTAGGTTTCTCCATATCTTCCTCTTTAAAACTTATTTCCTGAATAAATTGGATGTCTTAATAAGTAAGATCTTCTCTAGCTTTTTCTGAGCATTTAAAGAAAACTATTCAATGGAAAGCTTCCAATTTTTTTAGCTTTTTCTGTTTTGTTTACTATGCGAGTAAATTTTAGTTGCATTAACCTTTTTTGTGATATAATTTGAGGAATAGATTGCAGAATATTTGTTATTTTTCCTGTGATAGATTTCAAATGTGTACTAGCTATAAGGTTGGCTAACAATCTTTCATGGACAAATAGTATTGAGTGAACGAGGATACATTGTATTTGAGCATTGTAGGAAAAAACTAGCACGTCGGCTTATATTTGATAAAAGTGAAAAATGATGAACATGAACGGAGTATCTTAACGAAATTGAAGCAACAATGTGGAGGCCAGTTTACTTCAAAGATGGAGGGAATGGTATGCAAAATGTGACTGTTTTTTAAGTCTGTGTAATGCTTACAGCTTGTGTATTTATAATTTAAAACCCCGAGAAAAAATTTAAAGCTCTTTGATTCATGTTGTTCTAATCCATATATTTCTTGTCAGCTTACTGATTTGACTTTGGCACGGGAGAACCAACCAAAATTTCAAAAATATCTTGTTGATAATGTGCATGCACATCCTGGAATAGAATTGAATGTAACAGTCTTGAGTACTGGATTTTGGTGCAGCTACAAGTCATTTGATCTCAATTTGCCTGCTGAGATGGTGAGATTTTTGTGTTTTCCCACTATTTCCACAGAAGGTATTAGAAATAGAAGAATATGATATCAGTTTGTGGTATTTCTGTGTTTCCCACTGTTTCCACAAAAGGTATTAGAAATAGAAGAATATGATATCAATTTGAAGTATCTTGAAATTGTTTTGTGAACACACCTGATTGATTCAATCAAGAGTAAATGACAGAATGAAAGTCATTTGTTTTTGACAAGTCCATAAGTGTTTCATGTAACTGAAAGGATTTGTTCAAGTATTTTGCATGATTAAATGGGGCTGGCCGATGGAATTTTTTTTACATCGGTCAGAAACAACAAATGACAAAATGAAGGTCATTTGTTTTTGGGAAGTCCATAGGTTTTTCATGTAACTAAAAGGATTTGTTCAAGTATTTTGCATGATTAAATGGGGCTGGAAAGAAATTGTTACATCGGTCAGAAATAGCAACATCTCATCTTTAGCTTCCAGATATAGGGAATCCACATTTTTCTTGATGATATTAAGTCTATTCAAAATCTTATTTGCAAAATCAGCTTTAGAGACCCAAAATTATTTCACTTTGGATTTTCTACGTTCCATATGGAACATTTCTCTGCACCTACTCTTCCATCGACAAGAAAGAAATGCCACAAGGCATATCATGTCAAAGTTTTCTGCCAAGCAATCTAGTTGTCCAAATTCCAATCCACTTCCAAAAAGTACAGAACAAACAGTATGTCTAAAACATATGCTTCACCATCTCTTACTTTGGACAGACACTACAAAGTCTATTTGACCAGCATGTTGAATGAGATCTATCATATATCCTTGAATTCTAGGCTTGCAACCTTAAACCATTGTACTATGTCCCAAAAGCACTTATTTCCTATTTGATATTTACTCTTTCAACATTTGAGATTGTTGGTCTAATAGACAAAGTTCTCTTGTGTCACAGTACCTAAATCATATAAGGCTACCACAATTCCAATGTCAATCCTTACATATAGGGAATGTTGTGCAACTGCAAGCTCTGAGAAAACACATATTTTTCGGCCATTCAGAAGCACTGAGATCTAGTCATTGTTCTGTAGTCTAGTCCTTTATGGGAGTGAGAATCCATTGTGTATCCCAAGTATGAGATCCTCTTTTTTCAATCTAGATCCTCTTTAGTGTTGATGAACCAACTATCTTGAAAGAAGTGTCTCTAATCACAAGTTACGACTTTGAAGAGTCCTAGAGGTCCTGTAGTTCTCGAGATATCAGGTTCTTTCTAATTGGTGTCTAATAAAAATCTACTAAATGGCAGCTCAATGTTGCTCTTACAATCCACCTTGTTTTCAAGACCATTGCTTGACAGGGGAGAAACGTCAACCCTAGGCTTTAGCTTTGGAAATAGTAAAAATTTCCTAAACAAGTAGTGTTGGGCCTTTCTTCATTCCCTGTTTTCCCCATAAAATCCTTCACAGTATATCCTATTTACTGAAGGAAAAATGCAGAAATAGTAATAAATATGATGAACTCTTAATATTCTACCCAGGATGGTAGTGTACCCTGCCAAAGGTAGATCTTGATGGATCCAGTGCTGTATTAATTTTATTCAATACCCTTCTTCACTGCTTAGCTGATGAGACACCAATACCAAAGGGGATACCGATATATTGAGATATCTATTGATTTGACATGGTCGAACAAGTTTTCATTTACCAGACACCAATACAAAGGGGGAATTGAGATATCTATTGATTTGATGTGGTTGGATAAATTTCCATTGCATTATCAGTGGATCTAGCTAATCTTCTTGATGGATAAGAACTATTTGCAAATCATTGATGAAGCCAATATGTTTTTATGTGATATTTCTGAAACCTTCAAGGTGTTCGATAAATTCGAATTTTATATAGATCTATGCCGGTTGGTAGCCTGCTGCACACCTATGCCATCCACACTAGCCTTGCACCATCCATGGAAATCTCTAAAGAGAAAATCCTAGCTTCATTATGGTCCAGAGATTGCACAGTTATAGATTGTTTCCTGCGTAGCTTCAGTTGTATAGATTAATCCGACACCATAGAAATTTCGATGCGAGTGGCAATCTTACTTGCACAGGGTACTTGCAATATTTTCATAAACGTCTTGCAAAATATACCTCCAGACTTAGATCCCCAATCTATATTTTCTCATACAGTTTGTCTATGATGTCCTAGAGCATACCCCTACTCATCATGCCTTCCCTCAAACTTGGATCCCCAGTCCATGTTTTCTCAGATAACCTTTATCAGCTCTCTATTTCTCTTGCCATATTTTCTTCAAATTAGACTTTGGGAGAGCACCAGTAGGATGATTGACGAGAAAATATTCCAAGCCGAGTTCCTTTTAATTATGATTTTCTGCAGGGTTTGATTTCTTTGTTTTGGTGATTTAGTGCTTATCTTCACTGCATGCCCAGGTTTGCCCAAATGTCAAAAGTTGATGAATTACTCTTGTGTAGGTTCCCCTAAAATGATGGCCGTGAAGATTGCAGTCATCCCTTGTAACCACTAGTTCCAATATAGACTCTTGTCGCACTCAGCAGTGAGGATTTGTTTGCAATCCACTCTCTCTCCATTATGTAAAGAATAAAATCCTGTGAATAAAACTAAAAATAGCTTCAATTTAGCAAGTTACATGATTCAGGATACACATGAAAATGGAGGGGGGTGATCCTTTTATAGAGGAGACCGAAAACTGTGAGTCTCCTTCGCCATTCTGTGGGAATATTTTTCTCCAAGCAAGGCATGAAAATCCTCTTACGCTGGATGATACTCTCTTGGCTTGCCAAACGCAAGGACAAATTCCTCATCATATCATGTTGAGGTAATAAAGATGGCAGATGGTAGATGTCAAGCCATGCCTTTATTTCGACCGTGGATACTGCAAACATGGCAGCAATTGCCCTTTTTCCCATGCTGAAAACCACCTTTCAGTTTCAGTCTCGGCAAGCAGCAGCCCTTCTGGATCGGTGAACGAAGAGCCAATCTCCACTGGATCGCTGGAGAGACTGTAGTTGGAATTGCTGAGAGCTAAGAGGGTGCCCATTTCCATCGCTTCATCCTCAGCTCTACTATGAGAGATATGGGAGAACTCTGCAGGCTGAAGGCTACTTGTTACGAATAGAGGTCTCTCCCAAATACAGAGATGAGTCCCATTCTCGTTATAACGATCCATTTTTTCGGATCCTTTTCTCGTTTGAGAGCCGACGCCATTGTGGTCTTTGTCTGGCCACGATAAAAACCTGCACACTTGCAGAGAGGAGGGGTTGAGAATAGGCAGGGCAAGGCGTGAAGAAGAGGCAGGAATCAGGATGGTTGTTTGAATCGTGAAGGTAGGTGGCATTAATGCGTGGACAGGGATGGTGACTCCGACGGATGGAGGGGATGGCGGAGGATGTAAGTGGTAGAATGGCCAATGGACAACGGGAAGGAAGGGGTCGTCGGTGGCCGGAGTGTCGGCGCGACGATTGTCGCCAGGCAAAATCGTCGCATCCGTAGCTTACTCCGTTTATTATTTCATGGCTTTTTCAATATAAGAAATTATCCCTTGAGAGGAACGGTTAATCACATTTTGATTACTTATCAAAGTATTTTAATAAAATCATTGAAATAATTATTTTTAATAAAGAAATATCTGAAAAAGTAAAAATAAAAAAAAATAAAAAATTATTGAAATAAATTTAAATTTAATATTAAGTTTGAATATAATAAAACTTAAACCTCTATCTATTCATGTATATTATATGCTTATTCATGCATATTATATGCTTTATCAATGATATATAAGAAGGTATATTTTATAAAATGATGCAATTGAATTGATAATTAATGTTAATGTTTAAAAATTTTGAATGATTTTTTAATTTTATAAATTATTTTTTATATATTTAAATGGGATAAGAAGTCGAAATGTATTGATGATAGTGTGTAATTTCAAAGGAATGTTAAATTTCTTGCATATACTATTTAAGTTGAAATACCTTAGGTAACCTTAATGATAATCATAAGGGATGATGGCTAGGTAACCTTAATGATATCACAAGGGATAACAGATTCCTTGTAGACATTGTCTAGGTTGAAACCACATTTCCTAGATTATTTCAACAATAACCTCAAGTACTTATAAGCTTCTTCCTGCTTTGGAAAAAGTTTAATGAAGAGGGAATTCCCATCCAACCTTGCTTCTAACCCCTTTCTATCTCATGACTTAAATGATTATTCCCTCTCATTTGAACTAGTTGAGTACCAAGGCATCATCCACAACCACACTTCTTATGTCCCATAGAGATTATGGATAATAAAGGTGTCAATATTCAAAATTAAATTGGTTATCTAGCCAAAGATAATTATTCAATGAAGCTTGGGAAAAACAATTTGCTTGAGGGCCTTTATCATAAGCTCTCTATCGATTTGAATAAATAAGGACTGATCCATGAGGGTTTATGAAGGGTCCCAAAAAAACTAAGGATTCTAGGGTTTTATCGCTTTGGATGAGGGTTTGACACCTGGTTCAAACCTTCCTATTGATTAAGGGTTGCTTCTACCACTCGCTCTTGGAGTAGAGGTTTCACCATGGCGAGATCGGGGGGAGAAGGGTTTCCTTCTCCCCATTCTTTCAGTGATGTGACCAGTCACAAATTGACGACATCTCCTATAGGAAATATGCCGCAATGGAAACTAACAAATAATAACCTCAATCTAAGGACGAAGAAAACATGTCTAGATAAAGGTAAATGCAAGGAAGGAGACAACACAACCTATACCTCACATCCAAAGGTGTCTCACACATGGGAACCTAGAAAATGTATACCCCAAACAATGGAAATGCCTCAATTTGAGGTCAACTCAGTGTGCCATGAGAGTTACAAACAATATAGGAAAGACCATGCCTTAATCAACAAATTTTTGTGGTTATGGCCATCTGAACGAGATCCTATCTGTTGGATAGAATCATGGTGGAAACCTAAAGGCCACTACAATATGCGCTTAGGATCCAAGGTATTTTTCGCGACAACCTTCAACAACTTGGAGGACTGGAACCGAATCTTTGAGAATGTCACCTACTTTTACAACTCGGTGGGACTGTTCATATGCGAATGGACATAAAACTTTGGCCCAAACAAGGAGGATTTCACTCATGCCCTAGTCTGGATACGGCTCTACTCTTTGTCATTGGAATTTTGGCTACTAGAAACGCTGGAAGGTATCGGGAACACTTTGGGTAAGCTTGTCAAAATCTCAGAAGGCACCAAAATCGGTTGTTACACCTTTGATGCTAGAATATGTGTTTATTTAAATATTTCTCGAGCACTCCCAGGAGAAATTTGCCTCTCAAGACATGATGAAGACTAGATCAATTGGATTATTTATGAGCATATTCCTTTATGTTGTCAAAAATTCCATATTCATGAGAATCTTTTAAGAGACTGCTCTCTGAACAATGTTCTGAATATCCCGTCGAGCAAAGATTGGAAAGACAAGGATAACTTAATTCTAGTTCAAAACCACAAGAGAGCAACACACGGAAGGGGAGGAGGCAACGCTGGAAAAGGTTTTGCAACCAAGAATAAATTTGAATATCTACCACTAGTAACAGAGGACACGACGAGAAAGGAAACAAAGGAACCATACAAAGAAGATTCACCAACAACAAAAAAAGGTGATAATATGGAGAATCATTACGAGTAGAAGAATCCCTGGAGTGTAGCGATGGAAACCAATCCCCATCAACCCATCCATGCGAAGACTCAGAAGGACATCAATATTGGAGGAGGGAGAAGATCTAGAGTCAAAATATGATGAAAATGAGCTAATAGGGATTAATATGGAAAATATCATGGAAGCTTACAAGAAATTGGACTACTCAAAGGTCCATAAGGCTTTTCTCAGCTCACAAGCTGGAGAAGCAACTAGAGCTAAGTTGAATTTGGGCATCTCCTAGGGCTCTAACAAACCCACCAAGAAAAGTAGCAAGCAAGACAAGAAAAAAGGATGAAAACCTACTAAGTAGCTGCTTGAAGAGTTTGGACACATAATGGTCAACTCAGGCCAAATGGAAGCATTAACAAGTACATTTTCACCCATATCTTGCAAGCAGTTATCCCAATGAAGATACAATCTTGGAACATAAGAGGCATAAATGGTAGGAGAAAACAATGAGCCCTACGAAAAAAATGATCATGAAAGAAAATCTAGACATTCTTCTTATACAAGAAACCAAATGTACAGGGGAGGAAGGCCGTAGGATTCTTCTTCGATGTTGGATAAATAGTGACTCAATATCCATTGATGCCAAAGGAAATGTGGGAGGGATTTCCATTCTCTAGAATCCCAACTCCATAGAGATACTCTCATCCTTATCCAATCATTGGTTGTTATCCATAAGTTTCAAAAATATTTGAAAATGAATCTATGGAATTCTCACCAATGTTTATGGACCCCATCCCCTTCATGACAAAATAGATTTTCTACAAGGTATGGACCATTTCAAATATCTATTGAACGACAAAATATAGATCTCAGGGGGCGATTTCAACATTATCGTCTCCTTAGATGAGAAACAAGGAGGCATTCAACGTCTTGATAAGGACATCAAAGCCTTCTCTAATCTCATTACATACTTACAACTCATCGATCTAGCTCCCACAAATTGCATTTTCACTTGGAGTAACAAGAGCTTGGGCTCCAATCATGTGGCATGTAGATTTGATAGTTTCTTAATCATCGACTCTCTCCTTATGTCTGGAGCAACTCTTGATTTTGAGATTCTTGATGACCCTCCATTTTGTCATATTTTATCTACATGTTTAATCATGCATTTAATTTTACATTCATTTTCTCTTATATACTGTCACTTAGACATCGTTTGCATGGGGTTAAAGAATATTCAACAAAGAATCAAATTCAAGTATAATCTTGTCATTTATCCCATTTTAATTGTTCAATTTGATATAAGTTTGAGAGATTGTTTTTATTAATAAAATTTTTATGTTGTAGGTTTCTTTCACAATCTGGTACTCCTTCCTGCACTTGATCTGGTACCCAGATCTGCACTCAATCTGGTACCTTCACCAATGCAACCAAATAAAACGATAAATATTTTAGGGATAAGGAAAGATTGAAATAGGGAATATGTGTGACTTAGTCATATAATGCCCGTGAAGATTGACAACCAAAGCCATGGTTAATCGAATCCCTTGAGGAGCTGTGATTTTTCTACCAATTTCATGACCGAAGATATGGGAGAATCTACTCAAGTTGGAGTGTATTAGCTTGAGAAAAGGCCTTTGATGGCATCTGTTACTCTTTAGAAGTTATGATCATTTGAAGGGTCGACCCTTTCAGTGGTCGACCCTAATGATGTAACCTATATATATTTAACAATAGTATTATTAGACATAGAGAGAGACAGAAACTCATTTCTATGAAACTCATTTTCAGTTTAATCAAAATATTGTTTTAAGTTTTTACTTATAGTATGAAGCAACGTTTGGAGGGGCCCCCACCTTCACACGGTGTTTATTTGTTGTTTATGCGTCTTATTCTTTGCTGTAAGGATTTATGTTTACATGTTGATTGATTGTTACTGTCTTGCATATTTTATTAGAAATTTCAAAAGTTAAACAAGACCCAACATGTTTCGAATAGAACACAGAGTAGTGATGTAAATGTGGTCTTCATTAATGGTTAGCTGCATTGCGTTTTCAGCTCGTTTTCCTTTAGCATAAAGGGTTAAATTCATGCTAAGGTTTTAGATCTACCCAGTAGAACAAAGTAACTTGAAATGCTTGCTTGAGTAGAGTACATGAATGCTTTACATTTGAATGTTGGCCAGAGTTTAGGGTTTGGATTCGCAACAATTTTCTTTCCTTGGGCGTGTTAATATTTTGAGCAAGATTTGCTAATTCTAATGCTTTCACAGTTAGTTCTAAATTAAAGAATAACATAACAATTTGATGTGTAGATTGATGCTCAGTTAGAGATATCTTCTTGTGATTTATATATATAGTGAAGTTACAGTTCTAATTCTATTTAGGTTAGTGATTGCGAGGGAGTATTGATTTTGTAATTATCTTCGTTGCTTCATTAGATTGGTAGTTCATTAAAAGAGATTAAGATTTCCTTTTTGTTGTTCTTATTTGAGCTTAGAAACAAGCCTATTATTTAGAGCTAAAAAAGATAGTTAATCTGAACATCTTTTCTGTTTTACATTACATAGTGAAGGTTGATTGTTTTTCTTACATGATTGATTCGATATACATGCATCTTTTACTTACTGAATGAATGATATAAAGCATAGGCTATGCTTTTAATAAATTGGGAGTGTTCAAAGTGTGCCTTATCTTTCAGCCTACAGATTTCCAACATATTTTAGGATAGTCCATCTTGCCTAGCACAACTAGTGTAACAACTCAAATTTTACTAACCTCGGTAAATAGTTTAATTAAGGGTGATATCATTTGTTGTTCAGGACAACGCACCCTTGTAAACTAGGGTATATGGGGTTACCAACTTACTAAGACACTTGCAGAAAATCAGCTTATGTAGAAAATGAAATAGGAATAGGAAGAAAGCTTAGCATACTCGATTTATGGCGGTTGATCCAAGCTTGGTCTTCTCCTCTTTTAGTCTCTTCCAAAGCTTCCAGGGCTTCTCCAATTCACCTACAAAGAACAAATGCTTCCAAAAATATCTTGTATATATATATATATATCAATGGCTAATGAGATACATGTTCATAATAAAATAAAATAAAAAATCATCATTCATCATATACAAGAATGTAACATTACAAAGATTGGAAGAAGAACTTTCTTTATTAATAAATAGAGAATGGTGAGATTACAACCCAGCTTCTGAAAAAAGGACTCCTTTGCAAACCAAGGACACTGAGTTTTGCTGCTTCAAGATGTCTGAAGGCATACCACCAGCATAACTTTGCTCTTCTAAGAATAAATGATTAGCCCCATCCCATGGCCTCTATTTATACATGAGGAAATAGAGTGGTTTAGAAGGTTAGGATGGTTGAGACAATTGAGATAGTTGTTGATTAAGGATCAACTGATCTCGACTAATCGTGACTTATATTTTTTAACATTAAATTAAGGTACACACGAGTATTAATATAGGAAAGGTACATATGACACGCTCCTTGCTTTAAGGCAAGTTGCGTGTTCAATGTACACGTGGGTTGCAAGTCACACGCGAGTTGCAATGCAAATACTCGCATGTGCGTCCCTAATCTCTAAATAAAAATATATTAAGATGGTCAGGATATTATGAATCATCAGTCATGCACATATATATTGTTTTGGCTACTTCAATCCCATTTGTCCTTTTGTGTTCTGACATATTGGATGTCAGTACTCGGACGGATAAGTGCCATTTTGGCTGATAACAGATGCCCCCTATTGTGTGAGGTCAGAGGGAAGCGATGGCCGAAATACATTACAATATTTTAATGTTGGAGAACTCAAGTGTCCAAGGCAACAAAGGAAGTACCTGAAACAAATACATATCAATGCCATATACAAAATCATATATGAGGATGCCATGTTCAATATAATGGAACACTAGCTACTTTACAATATTTGATTACATCATGTGATATGGGTACAAGACCATGTATATTACAAAGGTGGATCAAAGCCACAATATACAATGATGAGTCTTCAAAATCTGAAAGCTGTGTAACTGAACATAACACCATCTTGTGCAACTTAGGTTATGGATGTGAACCTAAGGTCTTCATTGAAATCCAAAGGAACCAGTAAAATCCTTACCATGTGAATAGATGTGTTGAAGTCAAACATGGAAAGAACTCAACAGAATGTCAGACAATGAGTGAAACTAACAACTGAAGCAAAGGAGTTCACCAATAATAATAGTGAATCATAAGGTACCATCGTCAAAGCTCTAGGTCTTCGTCTTCAAGAAGTACTGATGAGAAACTGTATTGTGATGAGGAAGACGATGGATCCTCCAACAGATCACAAGAGTGACTAGGAACTGGATACTCAGATATGATAATGATGGAATCAGGATAGTAATCACATGAAGGGATAGATCCCTGAACAATGAGTGTGACACATAGATGAGCCAAGAAAACTTTTAACTTGTAGATAGAACAACTAGACTTATCTGTCATGTAGGAGACATGATCAGATTCCCCATGTATAAAGGACAAGTGGAGGAGTAAGAAACTCGAAGTAATAGCTGAGCTGAAAGTGTAAACTGAAACATGAGTATCAAAAATTTTAGAGAGTGCTATGTTCAAGGACGACATGCTGCCACTGTTTAAAACCTAAAAAGAGTACTTCTTCCTTATCTTTCCTGTTAAATTTTAACGAGTCCAAGAAAGTCAACTCAGATATTGTTGACACTGAGAGGGGGGATGAATCAGTGTAAGGGAAATTTTAAACCTTTTCTTAGCTTGACACAGATAACTATCAAGTCATCAATCTACCAATCACATAAACATTTCATAATCACATCATAGCATTTAACTCATCAAGAACCATAACACAGAAGAACACCACATCATATGAATTTGTAATCTTTTTATATTAATTGTGGTTTGGCTACAACCGTTAGGCGAAATCAGCACCTACTGATAATAGAGAACCTACTCTTAATCCAGGACCCTGCCTGGTTTTCTTAGACCCTGCTAATAAGGGTTTGAGGTATCCTAACCTCAAAAGCAAGACAAGCTTGCTTTTACAATTAAAGCTCAATCTGTTCCTTCAATCTGTTCTGCTGCTGTATCACTGCTCACTGCTGCTTCATTAATCTCTGCTCATCTTTTTTGCTCATCAATGTTGCTCATCTTTTTTGCTCATCAATGTTGCTCATCATCTTGGCTCATCATCCCTGCTGCTCACATCATCATACTGTTAGGCACACCATTCTGATCATAATCATGCTGCTGTCAGCATCATCCAACAATCATCATATCAAGCTGCTCTGCATTTGGCTCTAGTTATGTCACAACTCAATTCAGTGACTGTAACTGCCCAGTCAACTCAATTTTGTCTGTCACTATCATTTCAGCTGTCAAATCAATGTTGTCAATCAAGAAGAGGTTTTCTCATACACTGCTTATGCAAGTCTGGTCATATATATAAGTTTACTGTTGCTCTAAGATGTGTCATTCATCGTACCTTTGTCCTTCACAATGATCTTTAAAACTAAGAATACCTCTGGCTACCTATAAGCTTGAATATGCATATAGTTAAGCCTCAAAGACAGTCATGTCTTGGTCAGACTTTGACTCAGTCGTCTCAGTTCTCTGTCATATCACTTACACATACTACTACTGTATACATAGTTTATCACTTCACACATCACACTTTACATACTGTTGTACTGCTGCTTGTACACTACTATACACACCCTCAGACTTCATCAGTCAGTCAATTCTGTTTTCCTGGTGTGCCTTTGATGGAGATGCCCTTCAGTGAATAATTTCAGACTTATGATAAAACTCAAACACAACTCAGACTGTGGCTATTTACTCCATGTATGGGGTTATTGTTTGCTGCTCATCCTTCAAAGTTAAGACTGTAAAACATCTAGATGCCATTAACATACCTTTACCCCAGTGAAGCTCCACACAGCCATCATTTTTCATATCAAACTTCAAGTTCATGCTAGCATTCAATGTTCATTTTTCCCATTGGCACTGAAACTAGAAGCAATAACCAGTCTTCGAACATGGAATGCCCGAATGATGAAAATGCTCAAAACTGACATTTAACCATGTCCCATCCACCTTTATGCCACTTTCTGTCATACTGTAATTCAAGCATGATGTTTTTCCATGGTTACGGAGACCACCATGACTAACAATAAGAGATCCACTAATCCTTTCTCCTAACACATCAAATTCATCGTCCTGATCTCAATTAATAAACTCAGTCCACAATAAAGAGGAATATCGACCCACCGATGGATTCTTAGCTGCCCACACTGGATATATTATTGTCCCAACAATTTCACGCTGCCCAGCAATTGAATATTCAGTCTCACAAAAATTTGGACTGTTTTCTTTCTTTCAAAAACAGACGGTTCATTCCAAAACCAAAATCTGGATCCACTTCTTCTGATGTTGCACTTAACCTAGGGTCTCTTATCAGCTGCTGCGAAGAACCCCACAAAAATTCCACAGAAAAATTTCCATAAAAACAAGTTGTTAAAAAAAAAATTCTTCAGTTTGACTACGGCTGGCTTTCCACGGAGCTCTCCCATCGAAAATTTACATACTAAAAAATTGAGAGCACGAGGGGGATATTTATATTGATTTTATCCTTATTTTGAGGGCCGACCTGCTCTAAAAAAATTCAATTTAAATATGAGCCGACTTGCCATTTTTTTTTATTTAAATATGAGTCGACTTCTATTTTATTTTAAATTGGAGCCGGCATAAAAAATATCATCATCTCTATCGAAAAATCTTTCGAATCTTCCTCAGTCTTCCAATCAATATCACACTCAGCAAATTCATTCAGGAGGTTTATAATTTGCGAGGCATCATGGAAAACTTGCCAGTGCTCAATATTGTCAGGGACAGCTGGGTCTCTTCAACATCTTCAGCAAGGTGGTGGCATCCATGTTGGCATCAATGACAATTTCATCAACAATCTCCTCCTTTGTCATTGATGACAACAACTCATGCTCCCCCTATGAGTATGCTCCCTTTTTGTCTTCATCTCTCCCCCTTTGGCATCAATGGCAAATGGTGTCCACATACCTGAGTCTGAGATCTTTGACCACTGGTAATTGCTCCCCCTGTCAATATGCACGATCCTAGGACCTGTCTGTCTTCCTGGAGTAACCATCCTTTCTCCTTTGAGTTCATTCTCCAGCCTCATGAACTCAAGGTGTGCTAAGGTCTTTGAGAGACCTTATACTTGGCTTGCCATATGGCAGCCATCCTCCCTGCTCTGATCAGCTTCTCCTATCTGCAACTGCTCTATCTTCCTCATCCATACTTGCTTCTTGGCATCTGTCCTTTGAGCATATGTTCCTTCATTTTCCTTGCTGGTTTTCTTGGCTAAGCTATATGTTAGTCTTCTCATATCATTCCAACAGTTTTGTGCTTTGTGCCCAAATTTGTTGCATGACCAGCACCTAACTGAGCTGTTGGAACTTCCAATACTTCTTTGATCCACTTCATTTCTCCATGCCTGAGCATATCCCTGACTGTAGGCATTTGTCTTCTGATCTTCAAATCTTCTTGCTGAAATGTATGAAGTACTCCTTCTAGGTTGACTTCTTTGACTAGCACATTCATGGGCTTTGTGTCCAAACCCACTGCAGTTGTAGCACTTCAATGTGTGACATGTGGCAGCAACATGTCCAACTTTATTGCATGTCTGACATCTAACTGAGTCATTGGGGCTTCCAGCCCTTCTCCTTCCATAGAACCTACAATCCATAGCCTTATGACCAAAGTTAGAACACAAATAACAATAACCATTGAAGCTATTTTCATACCTGGGTCTTGTAGTTGCTTCCTTTATGAAGTTGCTTTGATGAACAGACCTAACTCCTTGTTTCATCTTTGAACTTCCAAACTCCTTGTTGTCATGTGCAGGTGCCTTGGGAGCAGCTTTGGACGTTGATGGACCTGCTTCTGGAGTCTTCAGAGACCAAGTGTCATCTTCAATTTTTTCTTTGTTCTTCTTGTAACCAAGACTAGTCTTGTTGAGTGGAGATCTTTGGCAATCTAAGATCTTATCTAGGACAATTGAACTATCCTGGAGCTTGACCAAGGCTTCATTTTTCTTACCTTTCTTCCTGAGACCAACTACCTCCATTTCCAGCTTCTGGACTGTTTCCTCCTTTTCTTCTAGCTGTCTTTTCAAGATTTCTTCTGTCCTCTTGGCTTCCTCCAGCTGAGTCTTCAAGTCATGATTTGCCTCTCTTGCTTCTTCAAGTATTTTTGAATATTTATCATGGTTCTTTTGTTCTAGGGTTAGGTCGATCAAATCAATCTTTAGTTGTTCCTTTTCTACTTCCTTTTCCTTCAGCAATTTCAGCCAACCTACTCCTTTAGTTCAACATTCTGCTTTTGGAGATTATCCATATAATCAAAGGTTGTCATCCTAAACACCTTGTAATCAGATTGATTAAGATCAACTTTGTTCAAGAACCAATCAGCTCTGAGATCTATGTGGCATACATAGTTTATAATTCTCTGTTTAGCTTTCAACATTGCTTCATCATCATCTGCAAGAACCTTCTCAATTTCATCACACAAGCTATCATAATCACAAGAGTCCATACCTTTACTATATTCCTCTTCCTATTTATCTTCTTCTTGATTTTTCTCTTCTGGGGGCTTGTCTTCTGATTTTTTATCTGTCTTTTCGGGTTCTGGTCTTGCCTTCTGATACTCACTCTCCAGCTTGAACCATAGGTCTTTTGCCGAAGTGTACTCTCCTACACTTTTCTTCGCTGAACTGGGAAGTCCATCCATCAGGAACTTCAAGGCTGTAGTGTTGTCCTTCTTCGCTTCCTTCTGTGCAACCGATTTTCCTTTCTTGTTTGAAGGAGCGGGTGGATTAATAACAATTTCCCAAACACCAAACTTCTTCAGATAAGCCTTCATTTTGCTCCTCCAACTAAAATAATCTGCAGTATCCAATATAGGTACGTCATTGCTTGATGGCTCTTTCTTTTCCTCCATTGTGTCTAAGGATCTCCTTCAAGCTTGCTAGGCTTGTGACGAAGGCCTGCTCTGATACCAATTGTTGACACTGAGAGGGGGGGTGAATCAGTGTAAGGGAAATTTTAAACCTTTTCTTAGCTTGACACAGATAACTATCAAGTCATCAATCTACCATCACATAAACATTTCATAATCACATCATAGCATTTAACTCATAAAGAACCATAACACAGAAGAACACCACATCATATGAATTTGTAATCTTTTTATATTAATTGTGGTTCGGCTACAACCGTTAGGAGAAATCAACACCTACTCTTAATCCAGGACCCTGCCTGGTTTTCTTAGACCCTGCTAAGAAGGGTTTGAGGTATCCTAACCTCAAAAGCAAGACAAGCTTGCTTTTACAATTAAAGCTCAATCTGTTCCTTCAATCTGTTCTGCTGCTGTATCACTGCTCACTGCTGCTTCATTAATCTCTGCTCATCTTTTCTGCTCATCAATGTTGCTCATCATCTTGGCTCATCATCCCTGCTACTCACATCATCATACTGTCAGGCACATCATTCTGATCATAATCATGCTACTGTCAGCATCATCCAACAATCATCATATCAAGCTGCTCTGCATTTGGCTCTAGTTATGTCACAACTCACTTCAGTGGCTGTAACTGCCCAGTCAACTCAATTTTGTTTGTCACTATCATTTCAGCTGTCAAATCAATGTTGTCAATCAAGAAGAGGTTTGCTCATACACTGCTTATGCAAGTCTGGTCATATATATAAGTTTCCTGCTGCTCTAAGATGTGTCATTCATCATACCTTTGTCCTTCACAATGATCTTTAAAACTAAGAATACCTCTGGCTACCTATAAGCTTGAATATGCATATAGTTAAGCCTCAAAGACAGTCATGTCTTGGTCAGACTTTGACTCAGTCGTCTCAGTTCTCTGTCATATCACTTACACATACTACTACTGTATACATAGTTTATCACTTCACACATCACAATTTACATACTGCTGTACTGCTGCTTGTACACTACTATACACACCCTCAGACTTCATCAGTCAGTCAATTCTGTTTTCCTGGTGTGCCTTTGATGGAGATGCCCTTCAGTGAATAATTTCAGACTAATGATAAAACTCAAACACAACTCAAACTGTGGCTATTTACTCCATGTATGGGGTTATTGTTTGCTACTCATCCTTCAAAGTTAAGACTGTAAAACATCTAGATGCCATTAACATACCTTTACCCCAGTGAAGCTCCACACAGCCATCATTTTTCATATCAAACTTCAAGTTCATGCTAGCATTCAATGTTCATTTTTCCCATTGGCACTGAAACCAGAAGCAATAACCAGTCTTCGAACATGGAATGCCCGAATGATGAAAATGCTCAAAATTGACATTTAACCACATCCCATCCACCTTTATGCCACTTTCTGTCATACTGTAATTCAAGCATGATGTTGTTCCATGGTTACGGAGACCACCATGACTAACAATAAGAGATCCACTAATCCTTTCTCCTAACACATCAAATTCATCGTCCTGATCTCAATTAATAAACTCAGTCCACAATAAAGAGGAATATCGACCCACCGATGGATTCTTAGCTGCCCACAATGGATATATTACTATCCCAACAATTTCACGCTGCCCAGCAATTGAATATTCAGTCTCACAAAAATTCGGACTGTTTTCTTTCTTTCAAAAACAGACGGTTCATTCCAAAACCAAAATATGGATCCACTTCTTTTGCTGTTGCACTTAACCTAGGGTCTCTTCTCAACTGCTGCAAAGAACCCCACAAAAATTCCACAGAAAAATTTCCACGCTGCTGCCACAAGAAATTTCCATAAAAACGAGCTGTTAAAAAAAAAAATCTTCAGTTTGACTACGGCTGGCTTTCCACAGAGCTCTCCCATCAAAAATTTCCATACTAAAAAATTGAGAGCACGAGGGGGATATTTATATTGATTTTCTCCTTATTTTGAGGGCCGACCTGCTCTAAAAAAATTCAATTTAAATATGAGCTGACTTGCCATTTTTTTTATTTAAATATGAGCCGACTTCTATTTTATTTTAAATTGGAGCCGACATAAAAAATATCATCATCTCTATCGAAAAATCTTTCGAATCTTCCTCAGTCTTCCAATCAATATCACACTCAGTAAATTCATTCAGGAGGTTTATAATTTGCGAGTCATCATGGAAAACTTGCCAGTGCTCAATATTGTCAGGGACAGCTGGGTCTCTTCAACATCTTCAGCAAGGTGGTGGCATCCATGTTGGCATCAATGACAATTTCATCAACAGATATCTCTTCATTTTTGACAAGTTTGAAGAGGGGAGAGAATAATGATTGATAAAGTTACTTATTCATGGATTTTACGATCCCAAACTAGTACATGCTCGTTGGTGTTTTGATATTTTGAGAGTATGAAAAATCCGAAGAAGACTCTAGGGGGGTTCTTTTTCGTACAATTTAGTCTCCCGAGGTTGAAAAAGTATAAAACAATCCACATAAGAACTCTCGTAGCTTCTGAAGAAGTAAGGCGCACCTTTTTCATACCTAGTCAGGAAGGTTCGAAAAATGTTAAATTACCACCTACCCAATGCTCCTTCAAAAGCAACATATAGCCTAAGTTTTACGAGTGTGAAGGAAGGAAAGATCACTCGGAAAGATCCATTTCATTACGAGAAATGGGACTTACTATAGTAAACTCAATGCTTTGTTCTTTAGGGTTTAACGAGCATGACAAAGACATAAAGTAGGCTCAGAATATTTTTCATGTTTGGGTCCAGAGCACGAAAAAGAGAAAACTAAGCTCATACTGGGGGTTCATTTTCCGTAAATTTAGTCCCTCGGGTCCGGAAAAGTGGTAAACCTATGCCTGAGAATACTCTTCTCAATTACGAAGAAAAGAGAGTGATCCGATTTTTGTATTATTCCACATGGTCCGAAAAAGCGATAAACTACCACCAATGTGGATGCCCATTCACATATTATTGACAATCCTGAACGAACAAGTTTACTCGGCAGTCAAGTCTATTTTGAGGAGTCATACCTGGGCCTAAAGAAACTCCATAAGGGTGGCGAGCCTTATAAAATGGAGAGCTTGTAAAAAGAGACAAATAATGAGGCTCAATTTGTCATGAAAAATAGCTAAGAAGGCTCCCCCAAACCTCTGACAAATGCGGCATGAGTACCAAAAGATGACAAAGTGTTCTAAACTAGGGTACTCATGGAAAGGAGGCCCTATCCATGGAAGAACAATGATGTAGACGAGGTAAAAATGGTTAAACACCATAGTCAGTGGTCAAAGAGGTAATCCTAGGGTTAAATAAAAATAAGGTATAGATGCATAAAGACATATGAAAGACTCAAATCCTACCATATATGAGCGGATAACAACGTTTTAAATACTTCGAACCTATTGCATTAGGGAAAAAACATGGTATTAGTTCAATTATAAAAATAATTTTCAAACTATAGGCTAGAAACCCAAAAATTGAAATTTTTTCTATACTTAGTTCAAAAATAGAATTAAAACATACCATTTGACATTTTTACCCAATTTGGCAATATTTCACCTCTGACTTAGATTTCTCAACGAGGAAAAACCGGTGGATGATCTCAAATTCTGTAAGTGTCAGGTTAGCTAGCTTTCCCTTCTCTTTCATCCCAACCATTCTAATTTTCATTTTTATGTAAATTTTTAATGTTTTGGGCCTGCCTGAGGGAGGTTGTGAAGTACACATGGGTAGGAGACTTAAACATTTGTGTACACGTGACCTGCGCGAAGGAAACTCGCATGTTACACGCGACGTGTCTAAAAGACAATCGCATGTACTGCGTAACATAGAAAATTTTATATTTGGCCAAAATTAAAAGAATTTGATGGACTCTAATGATTAATGGTGGTCAATTGGGCACATTCAATCATGGTTTTAGAATGGAGGGAATGAGAGCATCAGGATATGGACCGAGATGCTCTCTTTGATGCCCCCACTGTGCATGTATTATGACAAAGTGGGTTACTAAAGTTCTTCTGCACTTCTCCAATGAGGGCCAATGTTCGCTTGCTTGAGTATTTGATCAATTATTGGGATCATGACCTCGGTGCTTTTGATCTTCAAGGTGAAATCTTGGAGATAATTGTAGAATACATGTACTTCATCACGGGGTTGTCTCGCAAGGATATGCCTGTGAACCTCGAAGGTACTGGCAGGGGTGGTGACCCTATGAGTGTCCAAGACTATGTGGACACCTACTACACGCCAAGGAGTTAGAAAAATGGATTATGCATCCCGATTGTTCATATCACCAACTTCCCACTACAGGTAGTGGTAAGTACAATGGTACGGATTGGAGGATCTTCTTCATTACATCTCACCACTCGGACACAAATGAGAGTGGCAATGGAGTGTTTACAGGTAACTATGTTTGATTGGTGCTCGGGTATGGTCCTGATCATGAGGAAGCAACTCTTTGACTGTAAGAGAGGACACCGCAAGAATTTTGGATATTCCAGCATATTGGTAGCATTCTTTTTTGAGAGAGTGCCCACTATCAGCCTTGTAATACCACTTCCATCTCTCTCTCCTCACCAGTCTAGACTGACTAGGTGGGGAGAAGTATTCCTCCGTCAAGGTGGCGGAGGATCAATCCAAGGTGTATACAATGATGAATTTCATGTGTGGTGGGAGTGACAGTTGCCAGCACTTGAGCATTTTCCTTACTTTGGATTATATTTTCAAGGAGACAATGATCTCGTCCTCCCTTCAAGAGGAATGTGGGGAGATCTAGGTATTTTGCTTTTTATGTTTTTAAACTTTTAAGAATTTTTAACATAAAGTTATATACATATGTATAAATTTTTTCAATCCATTTTAATGTTGTTAAAATGCAGATTTGGGACCTGTACGCCCCGATGGGCACCCTAGGATGTATGTGCATCTCGTACCAGGTGGAGACAAGGGTTTACTAAGAGTACTTGAGGGAATGCTGGCTAGGCTAACCCAAAGAGTTTCGACTATACAGATTGAGCAGATTCATGTTGTTATGCATGAATTTGTAGTAGGAATTCCACCTATCTGGATACACCTCATGAGGAGGGTAGCCAGGGCCATTCTAGTTTACATAGAAGCTAAAGAGGCTGTTGTAGCTGATGAGGCTGATGATGATGGTGATGCTGGTGATGCAAGTGATCAAACCTAGATATATGGGCATTTTATGGATTGTGATCCATTTTTTTTGTATATATATACAGTTGTGACTGGATCTTAGGATCAAAACTCGATCTATCTATGGATATATTTTTACATATATATATTGCTTTGTTATTTACATGTGTTCCAAATGTATTTGTTATGTATATTTTACAAAATGTGTGTTAAATGCCAATCTAGAATATAGTTCGCATATGCATCAGTTAATGTATTTTCATTACGTGGAATGTGATTAAATGAAATATAATCGAAATTTCTTTCAAGTAATATAACCTGCAAAAACTGACATAACAAGGTAGAGTTTCACACCTGATAAGCTCCATTGAGTTGGGAAACCACCAGTTGAGAGTCAAGTTTGACTTCCAACTGGGTGATGCCATGTGACAAGGCATCCCATAACAACTCAATAACAGCCCTGTACTCGGCCACATTATTGGTAGCAGGACCTAGGCAAGCGCCTCCAGAGGTAGCTAGCTATCCCGAGGGTAAATAGATGATCCATTTAGTTGAATCCAGGTTACAAGTATGAAGACTAGCACCATCCACAAAACCTACAAACCACTGAGCTGACATCTGTAACAATCATCAGATGGTATAAGAAACACTAACCAACTAACTATTGTACATAAAATTACATACAATAAAATACAAGAAAAAGCACCAAGCCTAGGTGCAACACTTCTTCAGTCTTCGTCGAAGAGGTTTAGAATCGAGATAGGTTTGGATTCCATGTCCAACGATATATGGATCTATGCCTAGTATAGATGACCAGGCACATGCGTCACGGAATTCCTTTAACATGGAAGTATATATGGCAACCTTTTCTGAGGAGGAGTTTGCATCAATATGCATATTTTCGACGACTTCAAGTTTTGCGGAGACATTGATAGGACCAACATTTTCCGCCAGTCTCATGTTGAACCTGGTTTTCAATTCTACTCAGATATGGAAGAAAGTAGGATCTATGGTGAAGATTCTCACATATCTTGTCTCGCCCACTCATGGCTTCCAAAATGGCTTCATCTGAAGGTAAAACCATGTCTAAGTAGTCATCTGAATATAAAGAGTTCTCTGTCCAAGTAGGTAGTTAAGCTTCTTCTGACTCCTCTAAGACTGTAGAAGGAGTTGCGATCAGATCAACAGTGGTGTTAATGATAGCTTGGTAAGCCACTTCCACTGCAAATAAGGGCACCTGAGGTTCATGATGGGTAGGAAGGACCCAAGGTTCAGTTCTATCGACAACCATCGTGATAGACTTACCCACACTCGTAGAAACCTAGATAATTTAGCGGGGCTGGTATATCAAATGTGTCCATTATCAATGGATACATTCCAGCCCCCAAGCTCTTCGTAGCAGGTTTGACATGATCAACTAAAGGTAAGGTGGACTCATTCGTTTCCAAATGGCCCCTTCGAGTGAAACTGAGTTGGTCGACAGTAACCAAGTTTCCTTCATGTGGAAAAACCACTACTCGAAGAATGATCGAGGAAATCGTGCACATAGCGTAAGTACAAATTCTCCCTAAAAGCAAGTTATAGTCCAATGTAGCATCGATCACCTCCACTTCAACAGACAATGCTTTCCTTGCCAACTTAATCTCAAAAGATGGTAGGATACCATGCGGGTGGAAATACCTCTCAGATCTATGGTTAAGATCCTCACAAATCTTGTCTTGCCCACTCATGGCTTCCAAAATGGCTTCATCCAAAGGTAAAACCGTGTCTAAGCACTCATCTGAATATAAAGAGTTCTCTATCCAAGAAGGCAGGTAAGATTCTTCTGATTCCTCTGAGGCTGTAGAAGGAGTTGAGATCGGATCAACAGTGGTGTTAATGATAGCTTAGTAAGCCACTTCCACTGCAGATAAGGGAACCTGAGGTTCATGATGGGTAGGAAGGAACCAAGGACCAGTTCTATCGACAACTGCTGCGATAGACTTACCCACACTCATAGAACCTAGATAATTTATCAGGGTTGGGATATCAAATTTTTCCATTAATGTTGAATACATTCCAGCCCCCAAGCTTTCCATAGCAGGTTTGACCTAATCAACCAAAGGTACAATGGACTCATTTGTTTCCAAATGGCCCCTTCGAGCGAAATTGAGTTGGTCAATAGTAACCAACTTTCCTTCATGTGGAAAAACCACTACTCGAAGAACAATTGAGGCAATCGTGCACATAGCGTAAGTCCAAATTCTCCCCAGAAGCAAGTTATAGTCCAATGGAGCATCGATCACCTCCACTTCAACAGACAGTACTTTCCCTGCCAACTTAATCTCAAAAGCTGGTAGGATACCATGCGTGCGGAAATACCTCCCGTCGAAAGCAGTAAGCAAGGTGTTTGATGGAACTAGTTACGGAGAACCTAAAGCCTTCTAACAAGAAATAGGGATAACACATGTGGAAGCAACTTCGTCAACAAATGTACGCCCAATGGTATTACCACCATGAATGACATCTACTGACAAAGCCACATGATATGGTAGGTGCATCTTAACATCTAACAGATTAAACTTTGCCATCAAACTCGAGGAATCCATACTGCCTAAAGCTGCTAAAAGGGAATCCTGCTAAGTGGGACAACTCTGAGACACTTCCAATGCGGACATCGCACAAGAAGTCTGGGCCAAATATTCCACCACAGAGTAGTTATAAGTAGCCCTAGAGTTTGGATTGTAAAATGCCTTTTTAAAGACACCTTTTGGTATTTTAGGCATTGGATCAGCAGGTTTCTTGATTGTGAGAGGGTTAGAGGTTTCACCAACAGACTTACCCCTCTCTTGAGCCTCTATCTCATAGTTTTTATTTCTTGTCTAGAGCAAGGCACTAGATTGTACCATGTTGATATAATTTTGGTTAGGAGGGGCACCAGGAGTGCCTCTGGCTACAATAGAAATAGAAGCTGCATTCTGTCCTTGAGGAAATGGATCCTTTAGGACAATTGATTGTTGGTTCTTAAGCAACTTCTGAGCTTCTTCAATGAGGGGGAATTGATGCGTCAAGTGATCTCCCTGGTACACCTTACAGTGAAATTTCACCTTTCTCTTATCCTTCTTTCCCCCATCAACATTGTTTGTGGGTTTAGGCTTGTTTTGATTTCTCTCACCTTTCTTCCCTTTCTTGTTTTTCCCACTATGTTGTTGATTTACCTTTTGGGAGGATTGCGCAAAAACATTTGCATTTTGGGGTGAGGGGCAGCCTTTGTTGCCTCCATTGTAGACTGCTTGATGTAAAACTCATGGAGTTGCTTGGCCAATGACTCTACAGTGGGAGAATTCACTAAACCAACCATGCCATCGACATGCGATCTAGGTTTTAGTTTCTCGACACTATGGGTAGATTGCAGTGCCTCAGGTATGATTTCATATAATATCACAGACTGAGCATATGTCAAATCCATCTGCTGGGCCCTGAGGATGGCCTCTTCTTTAGTGGTCACCCCCGAAGTGGATACATCCTTAGATATATAAGGAAATAATTATTTAAGGAACCACTCTAACAAGAACTCGGGGGGGTGGTATCCTTTATAAGCCTCTTCCGCCTTCGCCACTCTTGGATATGATCTGAGATGTGCGTGGATTTGTCTTACCGAAAGGTAGACAATAGGTATGTGCTGACATCATACCGAAAATGAAGCTAGAAGTGGTTCAGGAACATATTTGCTAAGTCCCAAAAGTTGTCAAGTGCAGCAGAGAGAAATTCAATATACCACTTTGCTACAACAACAGTCAAAGTTATTTGGAACAACCTCAACCAAATGATGTCATCGTTCAATGAGTTGGAAGAGCACCATAAATGAAAAGTGGTGATATGGGCACCTGGCTCTTCACCTATTTTTCCCTCAAACTTGGGAATGTCCAAGGGTAACTTGCTTGGAACAGGTGCCATGTGACACTATGTTTCATCGGGTCATTCATCAACGTAGACAAATATGGCAAGTTTAACGTTGCTAGGAACATAAGTTTAGGCCTAATCAAAGCTTGAAAAGCATGATTTTGGGAGGTAGAAGGACCTGCCCCTGGTTCCCAAACCTAAAGGTGGGGTTTCGCCCAACCGCCAGTTGTGAAGTTGTAATACCCTAGTTTTAACCCCGCTTACATTAAAAATACACGATACATATAAATAATCTTGGTGCGGAGCTAAAGGCCAAGGCCCCACCATCGATTTCGTTATGTTGTGTGTCTGTTTTGGGAATGGTCACCGATGGATATCGGGACATACAGCATATATTTAATTGTGGCATCATGTAAACATGCATTTTAATTAAATAACCCAACCAGCTATGTTCGTGGAAACTAAAATGAGAAGGGGCATGATTCTGAAGGATAAGGAAAGGGGAATGTTTGGAATTGAGTCATGGGGGAAAGCCATGTGTCACCAACACCCTTAATTATTCCATTGTTAGTTGGAGCAGCGATTAGCTGGCAGGAAAATCACCACCATGCCCACCCCCACTCACACTCTCCCCACGACGCATCTGTTGGTCTGTCCACTCACTAGATCGCAAGTATGTTCGTCTCCTCTCAGGCGAGATGAGTTAAAAGGTTCCACATTCCATTGTAGGGGGTTCGGTTCCTTTTCTGCCTCATCGATTGTTGTCTTGCGAGCCTACTAAATCTTCCTCTACCTCATAGATCTAATGGCTACGGATTGATTCTTTACTGGGATTCGCGCAGAGTTTTGTGTCTTTTTCCATGTTTATCAGACAACGTATTGTCTTGTTATTTCCATCGTTGAAATTGTGGCTGTAATTGCATCCATAGTTCTGTGGGTTGCGTTTTGTCTCTCACGCAGAGATTGGAAGTCTGGTATTTTCCATTCCCGGTATGTGTGAGATTTCCTAGCGATTACAGTGGGATTTGTGTGCTGTGGGTTCATAGTTGTATTGGGCTGTTGTCTTCCCATGATTTGCTTGGTTGTATTTTCCCTTTTTATGGTGGTATTGGTTGAGGATTGCTGTGAGTACCTGCGTTCTGTTCGACTGTGTTTCTCCCCTGTAAAAGCTTGAATAGTTGTTTGACTGCTTGCATACAGTGGTTTTATCCTCAAACTGCATTGGAGTGGTGAATGAGGGCCTGAGGTGCTTGATAAACTTGGTGGATTGAGAACCACACAGACAGAGCTACTGAGCTAGCTTTCTTATCCATAACCCATGAATAGCACTGGAAGGGAGATCAGGGTCTGAGGGACTGCGTTGTAGAGAAAGGGATGATTTCCTTGTGTTGGGTGTATGTGGGTGTTCTAGAAGCCAGGCTGGTTCTGGTGTCGGTGTCTGTAGCTTTCCAATGAGCTCACCAGCTTAGCATTAGCCTTTCCCAGCTCCTGGATATCCTGATAAACCTAACTTTATTGGCTTGGCTGATTTGTTGTTCGCATGATAAACCCAACTGTGTTGGCTTGGCTGAACTGTGTACCCTAGTGGTGTTGTTATCCTTGGATACTTGTAAGCCTGTTAGTTCCTTATTCCTTGGGGAATCATGCCCGACTCGAGGGTGGCAGCGTTGCTAAGAGATTAAGGAGCATGCGGGCCTATGGTTGGGTGGAATGTTGTAGTGACGTAGCTGGCTGCGGAACAAGCTCTTTATAAGACAAGTATTCTTTCCTAACTTGTGTCTGCAATCATATTTACCTTTGATGAATGATGATATACATGTTAAATGCTTATCGGTATATGCATGAAGTGTTGATTGATATGTTTTGCTTCTGTTGTGTATAATGAATGATTATGCTTCGTAATATGTTTTATGATTTAAAGTATCATGCTTCAGCACTATATGTATGCATGTTCATTTTCATGGGGCTAGACGCCCGGATGATTTGACGTATAGTAGCGTCCTCTTCGTCGGTCGAAGGGTCGGGGATATTACAATGTGGTATCAAATCTCTGGTTGCAGCATGGGCCTGAATGGGCCATGACAGATCAGATAACAGAAGTAGGTTGCCTTCTTCCCAACAACAATCAGAAAATTGTGATAGAACAACCTCAACTTCAGAATTTTTCTGCTAGGATCATCGACCCATCGAAAAACTTAGTGACAAGTTCTTCCAATGCAACGGAGCACTTAGTGGGAAGGCCACCCGACGAATAGTTGATTCGACGGTCGATCTGGTGGAAGATTGCGGAGGAAAAATTTTAAGTGTCTGGTCATCGGCACATCGGGACACTTAGACGGATGGATCACCGAGGCTTAGCTGATTGAGCACCGCCATTGCAGATGGCTAGGCCACTATGGTCCCGACGGATAGTTGATCTGACCGCTAATGGCGCAAAAAGTCCAAATTTTTTTCTAAGTGACGAAAACATCAATCATCGGAGGAAGATAGTGGTTTGTACATTTGTCACTGCGGAATCCTAGAGCCCTAGTATCCCGATAGGGAGAAGCTCCGATTGCCAATGCCGGCCGAAATCATGTCTCAATTCGTCGATCAAAAAGCATTAGCGGATTGGACCGCTGATCAGAAAAGGATCGAAGATGATGAGCCACCGTTGTGGCTGCTGATCGAACTAACCCGCCGATGCTTTAGTCTTCCACTCGCCGATGCCGAGGTGTTAGCGGATTGTGGCAATGAACGATAGGGGAGATGGAGCCGATAGAGTCAAGGGAAGATAGAGAGATTTTTCGTCGACAGATAGAAAACGAATCGGTGGAAAATAAATGATCGTTGAGCCTGTTAGGTCATGATTTTGTCTTCTTTAGTTTTATGCTTTTGTTTATGTTTTTGAACCTTGCTAGTATTTTTGCTTCTAGGAAATTTTGTTTATAAAGATTAATTTTGAGTTCAAGCTTTTAGTTTTCATCATTTTGATTTTTCTTATTTTTAAGCCTGCTTTAATAAATTTTGCTTAGAGTTCATTCTTGAAGGGTTCTACAAGGTATATATGGATTAAATGGTTTTTGAAATGACACTAAGGTCGAGATTAAGCATATAAACCAAGTCTTAAACCTTATTAGTGACTTAATGATGTGAAATTATGTGTTTGGACTTTCTTGTAGCGCAAGAGCGAAATTAATACACTAGAGTGCTACAAGAAAGTCGCAAATGCCAAAATCATTATTTTTCAGTCCAATTTTTTCAGGTGTCTTGTACCTGAGGTGTTAATCATATCATTTGTTACATTTGATACGTGTCTTGCAAAGTTTATCATTGAAATAGGTGGATGATCATCGTATGAGATAGTTCGTGGAGACTACATGCAACACAGGGTGAATGATGACAACGAATAGAATGAAGCAGAGTTTTTCGGGAATATGTTCCTGATCTGAAGGATACGAAGGATGATGAAAGTCGTGGTGAGAAAACACTACTGACAAATCAGAGTTTTTACAACTGAATGAGGAATTAGGGCTTTCCAGCAGCGACAATTTGAAGTGATCTAGACAGTTAGAGACAGTTGGAACGTGAAATTCAACACCTAACCCTTGAGGAGATTGCATTTCGGCGCTTGTATTGATATTCTGAGCAGGTACCCCGCATGGCATTTGCTAGGGTTTGTTTAATTTGGGGTTTTCTGATAAAATCCATAATGTCAAAATTCGAAGGAAGGATATGAGTTTTCTCACCTAATAGACTATGAATGATGAATTATTAACAAATATATCCAAGCATTCATCGTTTAAAATAGTAAAATTCAGAGCAGAATTGTTGGAGGTCCCTAAATTTTGTGATTAGGTCAAACTGTTGTAATTTGGTACAAAAGATTCCCTAAACTATGTGATAGGGTAGACTGTGATGATTTGAAGATAAATAGACTGTGGAATAATTGACATGTGTTGTAAACCATAGTGAAAATGAAGAAAAGTGGAAAAACAAATAGAGTTGAGCCCACTGACCTAAGTTGGATAGATAAATTTCCAGAATATGCAAAGCTATTTGAAAATGCAGGATGGTTGACATTTTTCAAAAAGATTGATGGATATCATCCAGAGGTCTCCCATAAGTTTGCTCAGTGCTATGATAAAGACACTATGCCTTTTAATACTTTTCAATTCAAATTGATCAAGGAGTTGGTAGCTGAGGCAACAAGCATCAACAATGAGGGAGAATTATGGTTTAAGAAGGTTCCATTCACCTCCAATGCACAAAAGTACTTACTGCCTGGTGTAATTGCAGATTGGGGTAAATGTATACCCATTCATAACTTCAAGCCTAAATGGATGAATCCCATTAAATTTTTACAGAGTTATATCAGCTGTGAAGAAATATATGCCTTCGTTTTTAGATACCACTTCAGATTTCTCCAGCACCTCAATAATGAGTCCAAGATGAACCTGCCCTTCTTATTTCTAAAGATCCTGCAGAAGATGTCTTGTAGAATTAAGGAGCACCAAAATCATACTAAACAGTCCATTTTCCACCATGGACTTATCAAACTCATTATAAACACTGTTTTGCAGAGTAGGGGAAATACTTGGGAGTATTTCCTTTTCTGGTTAGGTTTTCAAAATGGTCAAGAAGGATAGTCTCACAGAAGACAAGCTGATAAAGGACAAACCTTGATCAGAAAGGTCAGGAAAAAGGTAAAGGTCAAAGATGAAGACAGGATTAAATTAGAGGAAGTTTTAGATCATGCAAATGAATATTTTGAATCTAGGCAGCACCTTAATGACATTGAAAGCAAAGATTTACAGTCTGATAGTAAGGAGACCGAGCCTATTGAAAATGATGTACCAGTAGAGACAATTATTGATGACAAGATTGTACCTACAGATAAAATTTCAGGTGAGAACGAAGATATTGAAGTTCAAAGACAAAGTCCAATCACAGTTCTGTCAGAAGATGAGAAATGCCTATTTAAGGATGATAAAGTCCCTGTTATTGATGCAACTAGGGTTTGTACTAAAAACGAATTTCACAGCTAGGATGACGAGGTAGCATTACCAAAGAGAAAGAAACTAAAAGTTGTTGAATTTTCCTTAGTTACCCATCAGGGAAAAACTTTCAAAATGTTGGAGGAAATTGCTCCTATGTGGAGACCAAAAACCAGACCTAGAAACAAGATCAGACTGAATATGAAGAAGTTGTTGAACCCTAAATTGAACAAATAAAGAGTAACAGTGATAGATGATTCCTCATCTGATGAAAAATTGAATGATGATAAGGGTGACAGTAAAGGTAAAAGGCCAATGGAATCAGAAAGAGAGTCTGTCCTTACTGAGACTAAACTGTCTGATATATTTCTAGAGGTACGAAGTCAAATGTTGCAGGAACAACAAGAAGGTGAGATAAAGGCTTCTCTCTCAGAAAAGAAGGTGATGGTTCCATGTGAAGCTGAGACTGAAGAAAACCTAAGTTTTCCTGAAACTCCTACAGAATTGTTGCCAGAAGATGAAGAAATTTATAAGAGATTAAACATTCCATGGTTTCCAAATGAGATGCAAACCACAGCAGGAAATAAAGCCTTTGATTTAGAAAAAGAGAATTTACAGAGAAGTGTAAAACAATATAAGTATCAGATGGAATATATGCAGGAGACAAATGATGGCTTGGTCATGGCAAATAGAAGACTCAGGGAGGATCTGGATGAGGTGAATAGCCACTATCAAGAGCTGATTGCAGTTTCAAGAGAGGCATTGAAAAGGAAGAGGAATACAGAAGGTCAATTTACAATGTTGAAACAAACCATCAATGATCTGCAGTAGCAAAGTGAAGAACTCACTAGAAGGATGGAAAATATGGAAGCAGATCAACTGAAGGCTAGAAGAAAAGCCCAAGCCCTAGAAGGGATAGCCTTGTTAGCTGAAGCAGCTAAAGATCTGTAAAACTTGTTAACACAATCAGTTATTAGTTATGTTTTGAAGGTTATTTCATTTTTGTAATTATTATTTAGATAAAACTATTTCGATGAGTAGGCTAAAAAGAAGTTAGGGTTTAGTTCTTAACCAATTTTGAAGGATAGTATTAATGTATGTCACAAAGAGGACTGAGGGTTCGATTTTTTGGCTGGCAAGAGGAGGTCTTCAGACTTGTTCATAAGCTAAGTAAATGACTCTTATGTGTATTTGAAAGACTGATTATGAAATATATGCTCTATTTACCCTTCAGTTTGTTCTCTAGCTTCATTTATAGCTTGTTTTAGCTACTTAGTTGGTAATTTCATTGTTGGTTTAAAGTTTTTATACTTGGAGTGCTTGCCATTTGTGGATGAACCTCAGTGTTGTTTTCTGTTGGATAATGGTTATTATGTTATGCATCTCAGTTTTTCTATGCTTAAGATTTAGTGTTTATTTGGATTTATGAATGGATTCCCTCTTGTCATCAAACTTCTCAACCAAAAAATCCTAAAAACCCTATTTTGTTTTATTGAAGTATTTGAGATTGTGTTGGCTTGTTCTCTTGTAGTCTGGGAACAAATTTTGGCATAAATAGAGCCGATGGCGCGAAGAGAAGGAAGACTGAAACGAGAAAAAATTTGAAAATTTTTCTAAGGCATGGAATCATCGGCCATCGGCGATCGTTAGTTGATCACATCGCCAATGATCAGATGATGCAGTCGCCGAGTAAAGTCTATTGAACGGTCACCGTTGTGGAGATAAAAAAAGACTAAAGTGCATCTAAGCGCCGATGCCCTAGCTCCTAGGGGTTCCAACTGCCGATAGACTTATGACTACAGAAGACTTAAGGAGATTGTGGCTCGCCATTGCAGAAGCAGAAGGGGCTAACTGTCCGATGCATAGGACACCTGGTCGCTGACAAAAGAAGAAAGTTCCAAAATTTTGTTTAAGTATTGAAATCATCGGTGGAAGTTGGTTGATGAGACCGCTGATGGATGTCGGCAGAAATTAGTTGATCAAGCACCCGTCGTTGCAAAAGTTGAGACAACTATCCCGCCGATGTATTAATCTCTCCACTCACCGATGCTGAGGTGGTTAGTGTATAATGGTCTCGAGGCCCGATAACCTACTACGGTGGCGTGAAGTCCTCGGGAGTGCCGACACTGCGGAATAGTTAGGGCTTATGGAAACCGTCGTTGTGGATGCCTAGAGGATTAAGTGTCCAATGCCATAGTAGGATGCCGTTCCGACCACCGACAAACTTTGGTCAGCGAAAATTATAACGGGATTGTTGGCCTGCCGTTGTGGAATGATAGACCACTGCAAGCCCGATACGCAGAAGGAAGTAGACCAACAACTCGCCGATAGATGACCATGGAGACTGGAGGAAGATCTTTTTCCACCGTTGCGGCTGCTCAAATGACAATGCATCCAATGAACAGTTAACTTACTCACCGATACAGTGGAAGAACTTAGAAGTTTCAACCACCGAAACTCCTGATGAGCAGTAGTTGACATCGCAGATCGGAAGTCTAGATGTTTGCCTGCAAAGACCGAAGTAAGAACACTTTCCACCATTGTGGATGCTCAAGAGAATGTGCACCCAATTGACAGATGGTTTTCTCACCGATACAGAGCGGGAGTTTAGTCATTTTACTCCTCGAAACGCCGAAAAGGAATAAAACAACAAACCGTCGATGAACAGACAATTTCTTCGCCGATGCAGATCAGAGGCGTAGTTGTTTTACCTCAATCCTACAAAGATAGAATTGAGTTCTATGAGTCGAGAACTCTTGAAGAAGCAATAAGAAAGGCTAAATATTGCTATGAGCAAAGAAAACGTAAACCTAATTACCATAAGGCATGGAAGGACAAGAAGAATGAAAGTTTGACCAAAGAAAGAAAGGTTTCAAACCTTCTAGATTTAGGAATCAGTAGAAGCAGCCATTCCAAGCTACGAATAATCCCGTTGGAGTGACAAGTGGAAACCCTAAAGAGCCACAATAGAATAAAGGTCCACTAAAATGTTGGAAATGTGAAGGACCTCACTTGCGCAGATATTGTCCCCTCGAGAATGAAAGTGCAAGGCCAGCTTATAACATTCAAGGAGCAGAAACAGTGGGTTAAGTAGCAAGGGCAGTCCCTAGAATTTATGCAGCACTGGAGGACCACCAGGCAGATCATCAGTTAATTGTGGTTGAAGTTGCAGGTAAGATTGTTGAACAATCTGTTTCTATTTTGATTGAACCTGGTTCTACTCATAGTTATATCACTCCTATGGTAGTGGAGAGTTGTGCTTTTAAGAAGGTAATGCATGGAAAATCTTGGTTAGTTCAGCTAGCCACTGGGACTAAGAGAAAATTCAGTGACATGGTAGAGAAATGCCCATTGGTCATGAATGGATTGAACACTTGTGTAGACCTGAATGTTCTATTGCTTGGTTCCTATGATGTTCTCATTGGAATGGATTTGTTAGAAGCTCACAGAGTGAAGCTTGACTGCTATAACAAGACTTTTGAATGCACATATGAAGAAGGAAACCCAGTAGTTGTGAAGGGTATTCCAAAGGTAATTTTAGTAAGGCAGGTTTCAACAATGCAGTTGAAGAAGTTCTGTAGGAAAGGCTGCCAACTGTATGCAACTCATATTCTGGAACCAACAGGAGATGAAACTCCTAGGTTGGAGGACTATTAGGTGTTACAGGAATTCAAGGATGCATTCCCTGATGAGATTCTAGGACTTTCTCCAAATAGGGACATTGATTTCACCATTGAACTTGTGCCAAGAGCAGCACCAGTGTCCAAGACACCCTACAGGATGAGTACACCGGAGATGCTAGAGTTGAAGATGCAACTGCAAGAGTTGTTGGAAAAGAAGTATATTCGATAGAGTGTGTCTCCTTGGGGAGCACCGGTTCTGTTTGTGAAGAAGAAAGATGGTACACTCAGGTTATGTATTGATTACAAACAATTGAACAAGGTTACTGTGAAGAATAAATATCCTTTGCCTAGGATTGATGGCCTCTTTAATCAAATGAGAGGAGCAAAGGTAATTTCCAAGATTGAATTGAGGTCTGGTTACCATCAGGTGAGAATCAAGGACGAATACATTCATAAGACAGCCTTCAGGACAAGGTATGGGCATTATGATTTTGTAGTGGTACCATTTGGTCTCACAAATGCATCGGCTACATTTATGTGCCTTATGAACAGTGTCTTCAACAAGTACTTGGACAAGTTTGTGCTTGTTTTCCTTGATGACATTATTTTTTATTCTAAGAATGAGAAAGAACATGAAGAGCATTTGAGACTGACATTGCAAGTGCTCAGGGAACATCAGCTGTATGCAAAACTAAGCAAGTGTGACTTCTACAGGGATAGAATTTAGTATTTGGGTCACATTATCTTAGAAGAGGGTATATCAGTAGACCCTGAAAAGATTGAAGCCATTATGAATTGGACTACTCCAAGAAATGTGACGGATGTAAGATCTTTTATGGGACTTGCAGGATACTACAGGAGATTCATTGAAGTATTTTCCAAGGTTGCACATGCCATCACTTCTTTGCAAAAGAAGGGGATAAAGTTCAAATGGACTTCGAAGTGTGAAGAAAGATTCCAACGCTTGAAGAATCTTCTCACCAGTGCGCCAGTGTTGAAGGTTGCAGATCCAGAGAAAGATTTTGTGGTATGTACTGAGTCATGCGGACAAGGGCTTGGAGGAGTCCTTATGCAGGACAACCACATGATATGTTATGAGTCGAGAAAGCTGAAGGAGCATGAGAAGAACTATGCCATTCATGATCTAGAGCTTACAGCCATAGTACATGCTCTCAAGATGTGGAGACATTACTTGATGGGTAAAATATTTGAACTCAGAACATATCAATGTGGACTGAAGTATTTGTTTGATCATCCTACTCTGAATGCTAGGCAAGCAAGATGGATGGAATTTTTATGTGAGTTTGATTTTGAAATCAAGCACATAAAAGGAAAAGAAAATAAGGTAGCTGATGCACTCAGCAGGAAGGTACAGGAAATGCATGTGGCATCTCTTAGTATTTTCCAATCAGAATTGAGGCAACAGATTGTTAATCATGTTGCCTAAGATGAATTGTATGAGCAAGTAAAAGACAAATTGCAGCAGCAAAGTCTTGAGAGGAAATATGAGGAATATAAATTGGAAGAAGATGGACTTCTTACTTATAAAGGCAGAATTTATATTCCAAATGTAGCTGATTTGAGGAGAGTTGTTATGGATGAAATTCATCAAGCTTCGTATTCTGGTCACCTAGGATATCAGAAGACAATTCCTACAGCTAGAAGGCAGTACTTTTGGCCAGGTATGAAAAAGGACATGGCTGAATACATTTCAAGGTGCATGAAATGTCAACAGGTAAAGGTTGAGCATCAACATCCAGCAGGTTTGTTGCAGCCTTTGCCAATTCCGGAATGGAAATGGGAATTTATTTCCATGGATTTTATTACAGGATTGTCGATGACTTGGAGAAAACATGATTTCATCATGGTTGTAGTAGACAAGTTGACAAAGGTAGCACATTTTATACCAATAAAGTCTACGCATAAGATTGATGACATTGCCAAGATCTTCATGAAGGAGATTTTCAAATTGCATGGATTGCCGAAGGCAATAGTCTCTGACAGAGATGCCAAGTTCACTTCCAATTTTTGGAAAGGATTGTTTGCAAATTTGGGTACAAAGCTAAACTTTAGCACTGCCTACCATCCTCAGACAAATGGGCAGACATAAAGAGTTAACTAGGTGCTTGAAGATATGCTTCGCATGTATGTTATGGACAAACCAACCAAGTGGGAAGATTACTTACACTTGGTAGAGTTTGCTTACAACAATGGACAGCAGGCATCCTTGGCGATGAGTCCGTATGAAGCTTTGTATGGCAGAAGGTACAGGACACCAGTGACTTGGGACAACCCGATGAACAGAGTTGTGCTTGGACCAAAATTGCTCAAGGAAATGGAGCAAGAGGTTGTAAAGATCAGACATAATATGAAAGTGGCACAGGACAGACAGAAAAACTATGCAGATAAGCATAGGGTGAACAGAGATTTCAGTGTTGGGGATCATGTTTACCTTAGAGTGAAAGAAAAGAAAAGTTCCTTGAAGCTTGGAAGTTGTGCCAAGCTGTCACCTAGATATTGTGGGCCGTTTGAAGTGCTTGAAAGAATAGGGCCTGTTGCATATAGACTTGCATTGCATGATAGTACTAGAGCTCATAATTTTTTTCATGTTTCTTTGCTTAAGAAATATGTACATGATCCTAACCATGTGATAAATTGGGATGTGATTCAGGTGGAACCCGAGGGAGAGTTCCAAATCGAGCCAATGTGCATCCTCGACAGGAAGGTCACAATGCTTCAGAACCGAGCCATAGGGCAGGTAAAGGTGCAATGGGAGCATTACAGACCTAAAGAAGCTATGTGGAAGCTAGAGGATGCCATGCGATTGGCACATCCATTTTTGTTCAATCCTACGGAACACTGAGATGGTACCAGTGTAGCATTTTGTTCAAATTTTGTAAAAGCATTGAGGACATTGCTACTGAAGGGGGAGGGGAATGTAATACCCTGGTTTTAACCCCGCTTACATTAAAAATACATGATACGTATATTGTAAATCATCTTGGTGCAGAGCTAAAGGCCAAGGCCCCACCATCTATTTGGTTATGTTGTGTTTCTATTTTGGGAATGGTCACCGATGGATATCAGGACATTCGGCATATATTTAATTGTGGCATCATGTAAACACACATTTTAATTAAATAACCCAACCAGCTATGTTCACGGCAACTAAAATGAGAAGGGACATGTTCGCGGCAACTAAAATGAGAAGGGACATGTTCGCGGCAACTAAAATGAGAAGGGACATGATTCTGAAGGATAAGGAAAGGGGAATGTTGGGAATTGAGTCATGGGGGAAATCCATGTGTCACCACCACCCTTAATTATTCCATTGTTAGTTGGAGCGGCAATTGGCTGGCAGGAAAACCACCACCACACCCACGCCCGCTCACACTCTCCCCACGATGCATCTGTTGGTCTGTCCACTCACCAGATTGCAAGTCTGTTCGTCTCCTCTCAGGCGAGCTGAGTTAAAAGGTTCCACATTCCATTATAGGGGGTTCGGTTCCTTTTTTGCCTCACCGATTGTTGGCTTGTGAGCCTGCTAACTCTTCCTCTGCCTCACGGATATGATGGATGCGGATTGATTATTTACTGGGATTCACGCAGAGTTTTGTGTCTTTTTCCATGTTTATCAGACAACTTATTGTCCTGTTATTTCCATCATTGAAATTGTGGTTGTAATGGCATCCATAGTTCTAAGGGTTTCGTTTTGTCTCTCACGTAGAGATTGGAAGTCTAGTATTTTCCATTCCCGGTCTGTGTGAGATTTCCCAGCGATTGCAGTGGGATTTTTGTGCTGTGGCTTCATAGTTGTATTGGGCTACTATTTTCCCATGATTTGCTTGGTTGTATTTTCCCTTTTTATGGTGGTATCGGTTGAGGATTGGTATGAGTACCTGCATTCTGTTCGACTATGTTTCTCCCCTGTAAAAGCTTGAATAGTTGTTTGACAGCTTGCATGTAGTGATTTTGTCATCGGACTGCATTGGAGTGGTGAATGAGGGCCTGAGGTGCTTGATAAACCTGGTGGATTGAGAACCACACAGACAGAGCTACTGAGCTAGATTTCTTCTCCACAACCCCTGAATAACACTGGAAGGGAAATCAGGGTTTGAGGGACTACGTTGCAGAGAAAGGGATGAGTTCCTTGTGTTGGGTGTGTTTGGGTGTTCTAGAATCCAAGATGGTTCTAGTGTCGGTGTCTGTAACTCTCCAATGAGCTCTCCAATTTAGCATTAGCCTTTCCCAGCTCCTGGATGGCCTAATAAACCCAATTTTGTTGGCTTGGCTGATCTGTTGTTCGCTTGATAAACCCAACTATGTTGGCTTAGCTGAACTGTGTACCCTAGTGGTGTTGTTATCCTTGGCTACATGTAAGCTTGTTAGTTCCTTATTCCTTAGGGAATCATGCCCGGCTCGGGGGTGGAAGCGTTGTTGAGAGATTAAGGAGCATGCGGGCCTATGGTTGGGTGGAACGTTGCAGCAGCGTAGCTGGTTGCAGAACAAGCTCTTTATAAGATAAGTATTCTTGCCTAACTTGTGTCTGCAATTATATTTACCTTTGATGAATGATGATATACATGTTAAATGATGATCTGTATATGCATGAAGTGTTGATTGATATGTTTTGCTTCCGTTGTTATGTTTTATGATTTAAAGTATCATGATTTAGCACTATATGTATGCATGTTCATGTTCATGGGGCTAGACGCTCGGATGATTTGACGTATAGTAGTGTCCTCTTCGCCGGTCGGAGGGTTGGGGACGTTACAAAAGTAGTTGGAATAATTTGAAATGGATTCCACCCATAAGCTAGTGGATTATTTTTGTGCGGTGCAGTATAAGTGGTTTGAGCCCCTCCAGATGAAATTGGAGTCTGAAAGACCGTAGCAGGTATCCCTCCACTAAAAAGAGAAAAGGAATATCTCGTAAACGGGGTTGAAACTGAGGTCTAGAAACCTTGTCCAAAAGAATTCATGTTTCCAAACTGCATCCCAACACATATGCAGGTGTAGGGCCTACATAAGGAGTAGATGGGGGAATGTTCCCCCCATTCCATGGGGATCCTAGAACAAATGAGGAGGATCCACTAGGACCACTTTGAGTAGTGTGCATGAAAGAGGGGGAAGCAAAAGGAGCACTGGAGATCCTAGTTACCACCCCACTAGAAGTATCTACTACATGGAAGGAATCCAGTGGTTGGACCACTCGACTACTCGGTGATAAAGGTGTAGTAGATTCACTAGATCTATGAGTACCAACTGGGGGAGGCGGCACTCCTCCAACCAACATGGCTGAAGTGGGGGTAGAAATACCCTTTCTAGAGTTATCCATAACTCTGCTCACGGGAACACCAATCACAGGTGAAGTAAAAGGAAAAACTTGGACGATCACATGATCGTTTAAGTCAGTAAGAGGGGGGTTAAAGTTCCTTGTAAAGTTGTCTGCCTACAATTCTTTAATCTCTACTGCAGTTGTATCAACCTGATTAGTCCTAAGTTTTGGTTCACCTAGAACTTTGCTTACTCCTACCGGTTTGAAAGAATCGTCAGTATCTAATCTCTTCCTTTGAGGGGGTGGTGGAGGCTCCACTGTAATAGCTAGAGGAAGGTCTTGCAACCTTATTAACCTTCTGATAGGTTGGTCCTCCACAGCTAAAAAATTGACTCTTCACACACCTAAAGGCTGACTAAATATAAGTAAACCACACAACACTCACTAAAAAATTTTCCTAAAGCCAAACAGACAAACGGGTATAAGATATTCCTTCCAGAATAAAGTTGATAGATGGTTACTTGGCATCGTTGTATATGTTCTTAGTCACAAGAGGAGGAATCACCCAACTACCCTCCCACACCTTCTATCGGGGTTACCTTCCAATCCTATCCAAGGTAGACCAGAAATAGCCTTCTGGTATACCTGTGTATACCATAATGTCAAAGAGACTAAAGGCTACCACAACTACACTGAGAGTCTGGAGGGGCAATCGCAAGCCTGATTCGTAAACATGGACAGGGTAGCAAAGCCTGAAACCCTGTCAATACTGACACTGCACAGGGCCTAAGAGGTGGTATTGACAGAAGTCCCCATATGCGTAAAAATCCGGATCTACGCTCAAACAAGAGATCTGAGGGTTATCTCCTCAGTGCAGGTCCTCATGCGGCCCCATGCTTAACTCCTGTGTGAGAGGAGATTCTCATATACACTCAATATAGAGGAGGATTTACCTAGTGATTGGCCAACTATGTCTAAAATCAAATACTTGTGTAGACTTAAACTCCCTAATCCACAAGTCTAGCCTAAGCTAGTTGGTATATGAACCTAAAAAAGAGGAACTTACTGGTAATTTTTAATTATGTCGTTCTTTTTAATAGGCTGTTTTTAGTTAGAGGAAAATGGCGTGAAAATTGTATGGTGTTATAGACTCGATAAAAGAAAGCAAAACTGATGTAATAGCTAGAAATTCAAAGATAATGCAACTACCAAGCCAACTTTTCTTTTCTTTTTAAATGAAAGCTAATGAACTTATAACTAAGTATGAGAAACTACAAGACTTTTTAAGAATTTTTGAATTTTTCTTTGAAAAATAAAGAAAAAGAAATACTACATGCAACCTAATGCAAAATATTTTTGTCTTTTCTTCTCAAACAACTTCAAAAATTACTATGCAAAAGAATGCAAAATTGAGCAAATTTGGCTAATCTAAGCATATAATAGTGAAATAAAGCAAAATATCCCAAAGTAACCCACTTCAACCAAAAAGAATAAAACTGAAACAAACCTTAACTTGGAGGAACTATCAAACTGAAAAATCTTGCTAGATCCACAAAAAGAAACGTGTCAAACTCATACTACAAACAAGTAGTACCAAGCATAAATCTTTCAAAGGACTTGATCACTGACCTAGAACACAAGCACTCAAACCTACAAACCAAGTAGGAGGAACACCCACACTCACCAATGAAATAATACCAAACACAAAAGCTCAAGGACTTGAAGAAATCAAGTGAATGATGTGAAATACATACCTCAGAATCACAGAGTCATGTCAACAACAAAACCCTCACAAGCAATCAAAAGGCCAAAAAATAGGGACAAGCAAACCTTAATGGACCAAAAGACTGCTACAGAAAACAAGCGACTCTCTATGCAGACAACCCACATACAACATGCGACTTTCTAGCAAGAAACCAGCGTGTACAAAATGAAACATGCGACTGTCTATGCAGACAACCCGCATGTGCTGCTAAATTGTTTTCAAAGAAAAAATACTAGCAACAAGGCTCTGAACAAGCAAAACTATAAATCAAAGGAAAACATAATAAACACACCCAGAATAAAAAAGAAGCGAAGGCTGGTAAGGGAACCTAAAGAACGGACCCACAACAGGTTGGACTCCCCAGCGGAGTCACCAGTTCTGTTGTTCATGAAAATGCACCCTTGTAACCTAAGGTCTCTAGGGTTACCGACTTACTAAGACACTTGCAGACAATCAGCTTATGTATAAAATGAATTAGGAATAGGAAGGAAGCTTAGCATACCCGATTTATGACGTTTGATCCAAGCTTGGTCTTCTCCTCTTTCAGTCTCTTCCAAAGCTTCCAAGGCTTTAGATCCAATTCACCTACAAAGAACAAATTATTCCAACAATATATTGTATATATATATCAATGGTTAATGATATAGATGTTCATAATAAAATAATCAAAACAGTTCTTCATTCATCATATACAAGAATGCAACAATACAAAGATTGGAAGAAGAACTTTCTTTATTAATAAACAGAGAATGGTGAGAGTACAACCCAACTTCTGAAACAAGGACTCCTCTACAAAACGGCGACAGTGAGTTCTGCTACTCCAAGATGTCTGAAGGAATACCACCAGCATAACTTTTCTCTTCTAAGAATGGTTGATTAGCCCCATCCCATGGCCTCTATTTATACATGAGGAAATAGAGTGGTTTCGAAGGTTAGGATGGTTGAGATAGTTGAGATAGTTATTGATTAAGGCTCAATTGATCTTGAATAATCATGATTTATATATTTTTAACATTAAATTAAGGTACACGTGAGTATTAATATAGGAAAGGCGTGTATGAAACGCTCCTTGCTTTAAGGCAAGTCACATGTTCAATGTACACGCGGGTTGCAATGCAAATACTCACGTGTGACACACGAGTTGCAATGCAAATACTCACATGTGACACATGAGTTGCAATGTAAATACTTGCGTGTGCATCCCTAATATCTAAATAAAAATATATTAAGCTGGTCAAGAGATTATGTATCATCAGTCATGAACATCTATAGTGTTTTGGCTACTTCAACCCCATTTGTCCTTTTGTGTTCTGACATATTGGATGTCAGTACTTGGACGGAGAAGTGCCATTTTGGCTGATAACATCATTTGCATGACATTTTTTGCGTCATTGTCAGAGAGTTGTTTGAATTTAAGATAGTACTTGAGGGTTTATTAAATTGATAATCGAATTTTAAGTGTGATTAGGTTCTGTAGAAGGAGGAGAAGGGACAGTAAGACAAGAGGTAAGAACCTGCACATCTGTTATAACATGTTATTTCAAATCCATTTGCAATATTCACTATTCCTGATTTGATTTGTTAGATAGAATAGTTATTTGTTTTTATACAGTAGAAGTTTTTGATGAGACCTAGGGATAGTAGAGGTAGATACACCAAAATTAGTTCTCATAATTCTTCTATTTTTGGGAGTCGAACCCCATCATCATCAAGAAATATCGAAGAAAGATACAAAATAAAAGAAAGTGACACATAAGAAATTGTAGGACAACAACTAGAAGAAACAGTCAAATCAAATTCAATAGGAGCGAAAACTGAATCACCCCAGAAAGACCTGTTAGTAGAATCAGAGGCATCTGAAAGTACCAAAATCTCACCTATAAAAGAGGACCCTAGCCTGGAAAATTTAGTGGATGTAGAAAATATTAATGCACTATTTGGAAAAACATAAGATCCCATGGTTTCTCAGATAGAGTCCACTCTAAGTCCACCAACACTCACAAGAGAGAAGATATTTCCTCAAACCAGGCCTAGATTAGAAAGGTGGGACCTTTCATCATCATCCTTGAGGGAGGGAAAGATAAGCTTTACCTTATTCAATAATCCACTCATAATGGGAGCCATGAGGAGGAAGTGGAACAGGAGGCACATACCGAGACAACCTTTGGATTCCCAATTCTGGATCTCATACAAAATTTTAACATGAAAAACATTCCCTTATCTTCATTACCTGTCTTTCATGGAAATAATACTGAAGATCCAGATACTTTTCTCTTTGAATTTGACAAATTATGTCGAAGTTATAAATACCTCCATGACTTCCAAAAATTAAAGTTATTTCATGGTACTCTTAAGGATGCAACACTTTGCTGGTTCATGGGATTAGGGAAATTTAGCATAAGGACATGGGATGAAATGAAAAATGACTTCTTAAAGAAATATCAGGATTACTGTAGGTCCAAAGATAGCCATCATGATATTTTTAAGATGCAGCAACATGCAGAAGAAATTATGGAGGACTTTTTAGAGAGGTTCAATTACATTCTTCAAAAATCCAAATATAATAACCTCTAGGAAGATGCTATGAGAACACTCTCCCTGAAGGGAATTATGGAAGAATATATTGAAATTCTCAATCTCATGGTTGCAGGTGGTATTTATCACAAGCCATTTGATGAAATCTGCGAGTTATGTAGGAACTACTCCCGTAGTAGGGATAAAACTTGAAATTCTGTGAGGGATGGAGTTCCTCGAGCCTCTAGGTCAGTAAGTACTAGTGGGGTCACCACAATGGAAATAGGGAATCTTTTGGAAAATTTTAAAAATGATATCGTGGCCACCCTAACCTCTCAATTTGATGCCCTAAATACTAAGAAGAGGCAAGAAGAGGAAGATGAAACATTATAGATATTTTATCCCAAGTACAGGAAAAGACAACCTCTCAAGGAATGTCCCCTTAACACTATTGTTGTTTGTGAATTATGCACCGAAAAACATTCCACGGAAAGTTTCCCTCCACTACCTGAAATACAGGATTTATACAAGATAAGTACCGAAGAAGGTGAACAACATTATGCACCAAGAAGGCCATGGCCACCTCGTCCCGAAAATCAATATCTAGATCATGCATACCAAATTATAGCTTACTACTACCCGATGCAACCTACTTGGAACCCATAGGCTTAGCCAAATTGGAAAACGCAACCTGTACAAAACCAGCCTTGGAAACAAGACTAGAGGGGGCAGGGTTATGGTGGCATGCAGCCACAAGGCCCACCAGATGTTCCTTCTTACTCTCCATATCCACCTAATGGCCAACAGGTGTTACCCAATTTTACCCCACCATCGTTACTAGCTCCGTAAATTCCTCAATAGTACCATAGTGTAAATCCTCCTTGGCCAACTATTCCAAACCCTAACAACAGGGTTCCTTGACCTATTAAAAATGTCGAGGTACCACATTCCCCAACATTTTCTATCAATGTAATACCAATCCATGATATACAACTTAGGTCAGGGAGGACTGTGAATAAGGAAAACCCTGTTGTCATTATCCAAGAGGAATTTGAGGAAGAAAATGGGGAAGATCATCCAGAAGAATGAAATCCCACTATCTTAGACAATACTCACACAACCAAATTATAGCCTACAACACAACCACAAACATCAGGCATTTCTCCATATCTAGAAAGGTTGGCCATCAAAAAACCTATTGTAAGACCTCAATTTGATTTTAAAAATGAACCAAGGAATGTTCGCATTTGAATTCCTTTGCTTCAAGCTATCAAGGATGTTCCCAATTACTCCAAGATGATAAGATAACTCTGTTTAAAGAAACCAGGAAGAAAACAGAAAGATCCACTAGCTATACATGTGGTAGGCCAACTATATGATTATATATTAGATCATCCCCCACTTCCAAAGTTTGCAAATCTTGGAAATCCTATTTTAACTATATCCATTAATAATGTTTCCATAGGAAATGAATTAATTGATTTGGGGTTGGAAATTAACATGATGTCCATGTCCACTTTGCAGGTATTACAGTTAAATAACATGCTCAGACCTACTCCAATAGTTTTGGAGCTAGCAGATAAAAGCACTATAAAACTTGTAGGGGCACTTGATGTTATCATTGTTACTGCAACCTCCTAGGAATACCCAATGGACTTTCTAGTTCTTCAGAATAAGGATCCTATCAAAGAGCATCTGATCATCCTAGGAAGGCCCTGGATTGCAACAGCTAATGCTTTTCTAGGGTGTAGGGAAGGCATTTTAGCAATATCAAATGACCCTTCTCTACAAAATATTACCATGTATCCACGAGTCCAACCTGTGGCAGAAACGTTATGGTTGGAAAAACCGTATGGATATGAGGAGGTCGAACAACCATTATTGTCTATCAGTCAATCTAGGGGATTAGAAGATCAAAAAGAGGATAATATTTTAAATCAATTTATTTCTACCACCACTAGTGTTGATTTTCCTCACTCTTTTTCTGAATTTGATTATTTCCTCACAGAGGACTTCCAAGAACATTTTGATCCAATGAATATATCTACATCAGTTGTCCCTTTTGTGGATGAGAAAATGGAAGCTTTAACAGCTCCAATTGAAGTTAGTCCTGGGAAGTATTTAATAATTCAAATGCTAGATTAAGTCTAGATCAATAGGACCAGTTAGTCCATGTATTTTAGGCACTATAAGGAGCATTTTCCTGGACATATAAGGATATGAGGGGAATACATCCTGACACTTGTATTCATCACATCTACACCCAGGAGAATATTCTCCCAGTAAGACAACCACATAGGAGAATGAATCCCACTTTAAAGGATAATGTGAAGAATGAACCACCGATATTACTCGATGCAGATTTTATCTACCACATTTCTGATAGTAAATGGGTTTCCCCTCTGGTAGTTGTCTCCAAAAAGGGAGGAAAATGGAGAATATGGGTAGATATATGTGAGCTTAACAAATCAAATCTAAGATATTATTTTCCCCTTCCATTTATAGATCGGGTTTTAGACACTTTGTCGGGAAAACAATATTTTTTATTTTTGGATGGATACAGTGGATACAATCAGATAAGGATAGCTCCCGAAGACCAGGAGAAAACTACTTTTACCTGCCCATGGGTGACATATGCCTACAAGGTGTTACCCTTTGGACTGTGTAATGCCCCTGCTACTTTTCAAAGAGCAACCTTGGGAATTTTGGCTGACCTGATTCATGATTGTGTTGAAGTCTACATGGATGAATTTACAGTTTATGGAAAGAACTTTGAAGAAGCCCTTCAAAATTTGGAGAAGGTTTTAATTAGATGTCAGGAAACAAATCTTGCCTTAATCTATGAAAAATGAAAAATCTTATTAACTGAAGGTATAGTTTTAGGACATCATATTTCTTTGAAAGGTATTAAGGTTGACCCTGCTAAAATTGAGATCATTACCAACCTAACTCCTCCCAAAACATAGAAGGAAGTTAGGAGTTATTTAGGGCATACTGGCTATTATAAAAGATTTATTGAAAACTTTACTAAGACAACATCTCCATTATTTAAATTGTTTTGTTAAAGATGTTAATTTTTGTTGGGATCAGTACTGTCAACTTGCTATTGAAACTCTTAAAGCAGAATTGTCTTCAACAACAGTTTTAAGAAGGCCAAACTCGTCCTTTCCTTTTCATATATATACTGATGCATCTAACACTGCCTTGGGGGGAGTCCTTGGACAAAAGGAGAATCAAGATTACTATGCCATCTATTTTATCAGTAAAAACTTAACACCGACTGAATTGAATTACACAGTTATTGTAAAAGAATTCTTAACAGTAGTTCATGCTATTAATAAATTTCGACATTACATTATGGGTTATGATGTTTTTGTTCATACTGATCATTCTGCTATTAGGTTCTTAATGAATAAATATATAACTAGTGGCAGGGTTACATGATGGCTTTTATTACTGCAAGAATTTAACAGTACAATTATTGATAATCCTGGGAAAGAAAACCTAATTGCAGATTTTCTTTCCCGACTTACCCATGATGGTGAATATATTCCTGTAAATGATGATTTTCCTAATGAAAATTTGTTTTCTATTGCTGTTAAAATGCCTTGTTTTGCAGATATAACCAACTATTTGGACACAGGTAAGATACCAGTTCATTTACCAAAACATGAGAAGTGAATATTTATTCAACAAAGTTCCAATTACTCATGGGAATGTAATGATCTATTTCGAACAGGTCCAGATATAATTATTCGAAAGTGTGTAAGGGAAGATGAGATGTATGACATCCTTCAGGCCTGTCATGATGGGCCTTGTGGAGGTCATTTCTTAGATAAACGTATAACCTATAAGGTGTTACATCAGGGCTATTATTGCCCCACACTCTTTAAATATGTTGCAAAGTATGTAAGGAGCTGTGATAGTTGCCAACAAATGGGGAGACCTACAACCGCTGATGAAATGCCTCTGGAACCTCAGGTAATGATCGAACCATTTGAAAAATGGGGGTTAGATTTCAATGGGTCAATCTCACCCATGTCACGAAAAAATAAATATATCCTAGTTTGTACTAATTACGTGACAAAATGGGTTGAGGCAAAGGCCTTGTTGAGGTCCACTAAGAACTCAGTCATAGAATTTATTTATGAGGACATCTTTACTCATTTTGGTGTCTCGTGTGAAATTGTGACTTATAATGGAGCACAGTTTATTTCAAAATATATGAAGGAACTAACATAACAATATGGGATTAAACATTGTAATTCCTCTCTATACCATCCCCAAACTAACTAGAAAATAGAGTCAACAAATAAAGTTATGGAATCCATCCTTACCAAAACTGTACAAATGTACCATAAGGACTGGGATGATAGGCTCCTGGAGGCTTTATGGGCCTATAGAACTACATGGATAAATACTATAGGGCATACCCCATATGAATTGGTTTATGGCAAGCAAGTATTACTTCCTATAGAATTCCAAGTAAAGACCTTCACAGCTGCTACACATTTAGGACTGAATTTAGATGAGGCCCATAAACAAAGGCTGAAACAATTAAATGAATTGGATGAGATCAGAAATGATGCTATAAAAAGGACTATTTTGGTTCAAAATCATAGAGTTAAGTGGCATGATAAGTTTTTAAAGCAGAAAAATTTTCAGGAGGGTGACTAGGCCCTGCTATTTGATTCAAGGTTCAAGAATTTTAAAGGTAATCTCACAACCAGATGGATGGGACTATATGAAAGTAATTTCACAATCATAATTGTCTTCGATAATGGTTCGGTGAAAATAAGGACAATTGACGACAAACATGTGAATTTTGTGGTGAATGAGAATTGCCTAAAGGTATATCATAAACCCATAACCAAGTAGGAATTTATTCAAGGTTTGTCCCACCAATCTAATTTAGAGTTAGTAGGTGAGTAAATAGTTTCTTCACCTCCTTTCTTCTGAATAATGGCTGATTAAAATTTTCTCTGTAAATATGTACACGAGTGTTTTTACGCTTTTTGCCGGTATCTTCCATATACAGGGACAAATCATAGTATCTGAAAAAGGGAAGTCATGTTATTTTTTTATATATTCTGTGAAATGACTGAAACCTTTTGTCAAATTATCTGCTATATGATTGGTGCTTGCTATTTTTTTTATGTTCCCTTGTTTATACAGACTTGTATCAATTACTCTTGCCTCGAGATGTTTTACTTATGAGACCATAAGTATACTAGAATACTTTGATGTGGCTTTAGACTTGACTAAGCAAGTATTTTTACAAGTAGTATCTGATAAGGGATTTGAATTATTTTTCTAAAAGACACCATAATAAACTCATAGGACAATGATTGTTGTGATTAAAAGCATCTTTTGGGTATTATCCATTGGCGCCCTAATACTTATATCTATAGCCTTTCCATTGACTTAGCATCATCATGAGAGTTAATTGTTCATGCAATCAAACCTTTACCAGCATGATCCTAGAAAGAATCTTCCAACCCAATACCATTATGCTCCTGAAAAGGTTTTTAGAGAAGCTCCCCCATCTCACCTCTGCATAAGAAAATTATACATATTATCTATAAGCTGAATTTGGGATAAGAGCTTCTAGAGGAAAAAATACGTAAGAGGTTAACCCGCCACGAAACTGAACAGGTCTATTGGCAGAGGGTAACGGCCTATGGTATGACCAGTAAACCCCATCAAGGTAATGAACATGCCTATTGGAAATGGGGCATTCTGCCCGGGAAATAAATTTCTTGGCTGTTGTAGTTACCCCACCTGAGTTCTGAATAGGCTCGCTGGCAGTGGGTTATGACTATAGTAGTTGTCATCATGCTTCATTCATATTTGCTTGTATGAACGAGCTACTCTTGTAAAGGGATAAAATATGTGTGAGGATAAATTAAAATTAATAATATTTATCTAACATCCAGTGGATAATCTCCTTAAGATAGTTTGTTTCTCTACTTTCGAATCCTTACCATACAGAGGGGGTTTTTTCCTCTAGAGTGTCTAGATGACTAATAATTCAATAAACTTGATAGGGAACCTTACCTTTATCACTTGCATATTCTTGTGTAAACCTGAAGCATGTTGACTAGTATTTTAATGAATTTAAATAAGAGAAATCTTAACAAGACAGAATATATTGATTAGGTTTCTGTATAATAAGGGAAAATAAATATGCGTTCGGATTATGTTGATAAGAATTAGATTTCTTTTGGAGATTGTTTTTAGTTTGCTGATTGATGATTTTTTCTAGAACATGACAAGGAGATCTCTGTACTTTATCTAGTATATTACTAATGCTTTTGGGGACGCTTGGAGTCTTAACAACAAAGGTACGAGAAGAGGTACTAGATGGAGTAATGGATAAGGTGACTGGTTGAACGAATATTGAGGTAAATAAGTTGATTTTGGGATGATTGAATGGTTGAACTTAATTTAATACATAGTCTGTTTTATAAGGTCTATTATCCAGGCCTATATTTATTTTACAGAAATTAGAGTTGTACCGACCAATTTCCTTATCAAATTTGTATTTATATCCGAGAATAAAGGTAAGTTAAGATTTAATTTTTTTACCAATGTCCAAATCTCTAATTTGGATAACGATCTGTAATTAATTTGTGAATTGGTAAGGTGAATTTTGGCAGTGAAGTACCTATTTACGAAATATGCATTATGCAATCTTGACCTTAGTTTGATACACAAATATTGATATATTCAAATTATATAAAAATAATTTCGATATAAGGGCCAATTGAGTCCTTTGTATTCGAAACATGATCATTTTATTTATATTTGAATATTTTCTTTTATATTTTATGTCATATGTCATAAGGTTTAAGGTTTATACATGAATTCACTACTGATGAAACGATCATGGAAACTACCTCCCATGTGGTCTTGTACCTATCAACAGATGGCTCGAAGTGGCCATTGATTTATGGAAATAGGAAGAATTATCAATCAACACTCATACCATCATTCATTTTTTGGCACTCTCCCATTTCTTTTACCTCGATCTTTCAAAATGACATTCCTGGTAATCATGGGCCAAAGTTGGCAGGATAATAGAAAAGAGAATTTTACCTTCAGTTGTTTGTATTCATATCTTGTTCATCCTAGCGATTGTTCTGTGTTGTTTTCCCATACTTTCACTATGATCAACCACCACGAACCCACACCCCTTTTGAACCTCTTAACCTTATCAGAATTTTGAAAATGTAGAGAAATTTTTAAGCCGGGTGGAATTCGTTTCTCAATGCTCTTTCCGGACACGATGACGAAGTCTCGTTGCAGTTCGCTCTAGGGTTCGATGGGAACTGAGCATGAATTGGCCCATTCACCTTCTTTGTTTAAGAAGAGTAAATCACTCAAGACATAGGGTTACCTCAGACCAGTGAGTGATGGTTCAAAAATTATAAACTCTCTCGACAGAATTATGATTTTGTTTTCAAGCTCGAGTTCCTAATAGTCAAAGGGGACAAAGGGTTTGCTAAGAACTAGGTGGGAGATGAATTCGTCATCCATTTAATTATTATCAACTGGGTGGTCACTTGTGAAGGTAGGTTTTTTGTTTTTTGTTTAACTCAAACGGATAATTTTTTATTTTTATTTTTTTAGGAAATCCTGGGATGAAGAAGCAATAACCAATTCATCCATTTACAATTGCATCAGAATGTAAACTTCTATAGGGCCAATAAAATTTACAATATTTAGAATTGAGAGGATACATACAAGATCTCTGACTACAGTCACCAAAATGAACAATTACGGGATCAGATGAAAATAACTTGGAGCTCCATTGGAATTGAGGAATCCTTGCAACAATAGACATGCTTTATTAGCCAAACAATTAGCTTGGCTATTAAGCTCTCTCAAGATATGAAATGAAGAGACACGCTCAAAAATTTTCATGGTATTTCGAACATTTTGCAAGATTTTATCCAAATATGGATTATTGAACTGAGATTCAAAATTTAACAATTTTATTAAAATATTTGAGTCCCCGAAGGTTTGTATTTCCCTGTATCCAATCTCCTCACCAGTCAGGTAAGTCATTAGTAGGTTGTAGCACTCAGCCTGATTGTTTCAGCTAGTTCCAAGACCCCAGCTGAAACAAAATTCTCTCACACAATCCGGGGGAAAAATTATCCTGCCGGCGCCTGAAATACCTGGGTTCCCCTTAGACGCACCATCAAAAAAGAAACAGTATTTTTATTCTTCCACAACAAATAAAATTCAGCTACTCTCAGTCTCAAATGCCACTGAGGAGGAGCTAATGGTTTAGAGAAGATATGTTTTTCCCCAATGCAGAGCACCCCAACCGCTTAGCGAATTCGAGAGGAAGAGGAGAAGTGTGATGGCTTACCATTTCATATAAGTGCATTTTGACTTTATAAGCCACGTAACTTGGATTCACCTTTCTGTAAAATAAAATAAAAAATTCCGCGCCAGCCAGATCGACCACCAAATGTTCTTTGGGATAGAATACCAGGTGTTTATCCCACCTGCATTTTTCTAGTTTGGGTCAATGATCCTTTCTTTCCAAGTGGTGAAAATAGTCAAAACTATCATACAGGAAGGAGAACCGATTTCCGGATATCTCAAAACCAGATTCCAAACTGACTGTGTGAACTCACAATCCACAAATAAATGATCAGACGTTTCAGGAGCTAAATTATAGAGATAGCAGAGGAAAGGTCCGTGAAATCCATGCTTGACTAAGTTTTTGCCTGTCAAAACCTTCTTGTGCATAAGGAGCCAAGTAAAAAAATTTAACTTTGGGAGGCTGAAAGGTGACCAGACCGTCTTCCACTATGCTGAGGAAAGGAAGGAAGAGTGAGGAGGTTGTAAGGCCAAAAAACTTTGAGAAACGAAATAGTCTCCATATTTTCCCCAACCCCACTTCTCTATAAGAGAACAATGAATCGGAGCCAATCCAAACAGAGCTAAGAGAAACATTCATTGGAAGGGGATGAGCGGTTTTGGCATCTCCATAAAGGTCCATCTCACCCAATTCCCAGTGTTGTCCTAGGAGTAGATGTCGGCTAACCGAAGAAAACCTTTGTTGGAAAGCCACAATTTAATCTCACTCAGCAAATGAAAAGAGGAGAGAAGAGGGTGACCAATAATTTTATCATCCCACAAAATGATCCTTTTCCCATTACCAAGGATTCGATATAAATGTTGCTGGATATGATTTATTCATTTTTTGCACAATTTATAGATAGATGAACCTGTAGGAGTATTCTCTGTGTTTACATTTCTCATAGGACCACCCTTAAGATACTTCATCCATAGAAGCTTGTTGACAAGATGGTTTTTTTCAACATATAGCTACCAAACAAGTTTACCTCCCAAGGCCAAATTAGCCAATTTGGGGTCTCGAATTTGCAAGCCTCCTTCCGAAAGAGGTCTTTTGAGAAGCTCCCAGTTGACCAAATGAATCTTATTTTGAGAACCTTTACCACCATTCCAAAGGAAATACCTAAGAATCTTTGAAATATACCCAGTAATGGACTTGGGAGCTAGGATCATAGAAGACTAAAAAGTAGGGAGGGAAGAAAGGACCGCCTTTATCAAGACCAACTTACCAACCCTAGTCAACCAGTGTCCTCCTAAGGATACTATTTTGGATTTTAATTTTCTTATTACTTCCAGCCAAAGAGAAGGGGGTTTGTCTTCCAATGTCAAAGGGAGACCCAAGTACTTGATCCTGTCCCACTTATCATAACTGGGAAATTGTAACATCCCCGGCCCTCCGACCGACAAAGAGGACGCTACCATACATCAAATCATTCGAGGATCTAGCCCCATGAACATGAACATACATATATGTAATGCTGAAGCATGATACTTAAAACATAAAACATATTACAAAGCATAATCATTCATTATACACAACGGAAACAAAACATATCCATCAACACTTCATGCATATACAAATCAGCATTTAACATGTATATCATCATTCATCAACGGTAAATATGATTGCAGACACAAGTTAGGCAAGAATACTTATCTTATAAAGAGCTTGTTCTGCAACCAGCTATGTCGCTACAACATTCCACCCAACCATAGGCTCACGTGCTCTTTAATTTCTCAATAACACTGCCACCCCCGAACCGGGCATGATTCCCCAAGGAATAAGGAACTAACAGGCTTACACATAGCCAAGGATAACAACACCACAAGGGTACACAGTTCAGCCAAGCCAACACATTTGGGTTTATCAGGCGAACAACAGATGATCCAAGCCAACAAAGTTGGGTTTATCAGGCCATCCAGGAGCTGGGAAAGGCTAAATGCTAAGCTAGTGAGCTCATTGAAGAGCTACAGACATCAACACTAGAACCAGCCTAGCTTCTAGAACACCCACACACACCCAACACAAGGAAATCAGTCCCTTCTCTGCAATGCAGTCCCTTGGACCCTGATCTCCCTTCCAGTGCTATTCAGGGATTATGGAGAAGAAAGTCAGCTCAGTAGCTCTATCTGTGTGGTTCTCAACCCACCAGGTTTATCAAGCACCTCAGGCCTCATTCACCACTCCAATGCAGTCTGAGGACAAAACCACCGCATGCAAGCAGCCAAACAGCTATTCAATCTTTTACAAGGAAAAAAAACACAACCAATCAATCACGACAAATGACAGCCCATGAGCAAGCATGAGCCCACAACACACAAATCCCACTGCAGTCACTGGGAAAACTTACACAGATCAGGAATGGAAAAAGACTAGACTTCCAAATTATGCGTGAGAGACAAAAATGCAACCCACAGAACTATCAATGAAATCATAGCCACAATTCAACGATGGAAATGACAGGACAATACGCCGTCTGACAATGATGGGAAAAGGCACAAAACTCTACATGAACAAAGGAAATAATCGATCTGCAAGCCAACAAATCCATGAGACAGAGGAGAACTGAACATGTTCACAGGCCAACAATCAGTGAGGAAGAGGAGAACCGAACCCTAAAACAATGAATTGTGGATTCTTTTAACTCAGTCCACGGGAAGGTGAATGAATAGCCACGATCAAGATAGTGGACATGCCAAAAGATGCGTCGTGGAGAGAGTGTGAGCATAGTGGTATTTCTTCCATCAAATCACTGCCCCCAACTAACAACAGAATAACTAAGGTGGTGGTGAGAAAAAGAGAGTGGTGACACATGGCTCTTCCCCCATGACTCAATGTTCAACATTCCCCTTCCTTATCCTTTGGAATCATGCCTCTTCTCAATTTAGTTGCAGTGAACATAGCTGGTTAGGTTATTTAATTTAATGCACATTTACATGATGTCACAATTTAATATATGTCGTATGTCCCGATATACCATCGGTGACCATTCCAATCCAAAACATAACATAACCAAATCGATGGTGGGGATTTTGCCTTTAGCTCCTCACCATGATTATTTACAATATATGTATCATGTATATTTAATGCAAATGGGGTTAAAACCGGGGTGTTACATTCCCCTCCCCCTTCAATAGCACTGTCCTCAGTGATTTACAAAATTTGAACAAAATGCTACACTGGTACTGCCTTAGTGTTCCGCAGGATTGAACAAAAATGGATGTGCCAATCGCATGGCATCCTCCAGCTCCCACGTAGCCTCTTCAGGTCCGTAATTCTCCCATTGCACCTTTACCTGCCCTATGGCTCGGTTCTTGAGCATTGTGACCTTCCTATCAAGGATGCACATTGGCTCGATTTGGAACTCTCCCTCGAGTTCCACCTGAATCACATCCCAATTTATCACATGGTTAGGATCATGTACATATTTCTTAAGCAAAGAAACATGAAAAACATTATTATCTCTAGTACTAGCAGGCAATGCAAGTCTATATGCAACAGGGCCTATTCTTTGAAGCACTTCAAACAACCCACAATATCTAGGTGACAGCTTGGCACAACTTCCAAGCTTCAAGGAAATTTTCTTTGCTTTCACTATGAGGTAAACATGATCCCCAACACTAAACTCTCTGTTCATCCTATGGTTATCTGCATAGCTTTTCTTTTTGTCCTGTGTTGCTTTCAGATTTTGTCTGATCTTTACAACCTCTTTCTCCATTTCCTTGAGTAGTTCTGGTCCAAGCACAAATCTGTTCACTGGGTTATCCCAAGTCACTGGTGTCCTACACCTTCTTCCATACAAAGATTCATACAGACTCATCCCCAAGGATTCCTGTTGTCCATTGTTGTAAGCAAACTCTACCAAGTGTAAGTAATCTTCCCACTTGGTTGGTTTGTCCATCACATACATGTGAAGCATATCTTCAAGCACCTGATTAACTATTTATGTCTGCCCATCTGTCTGAGGATGGTATGCAGTGTTGAAGTTTAACTTTGTGCCCAAATCTGCAAACAACCCTTTCCAAAAATTGGAAGTGAACTTGACATCTCTATTAGAAACTATTGCTTTCAACAATCCATTCAATTTGAAAATCTCCTTCATGAAGATCTTTGCAATGTCGTCAGTCTTGTGCATAGACTTCACTAGTATAAAATATGTTGCTTTTCTCAACTTGTCTACCACAACCATGATGGAATCATGTTCTCTCTAAGTCATCGGAAATCCTGTAATAAAATCCATGGAAATAAGTTCCCATTTCCATTCCGGGACTGGCAAAGGCTGCAACAAACCTGCTGGATGTTGATGCTCAACCTTTACCTGTTGACATTTCATGCACCTTGAAATGTATTGAGCCATGTCCTTTTTCATTCCTGGCCAAAAGTACTGCTTTCTAGCTGTAGCAATTGTCTTTTGGTACCCTGGGTGACTAGAATACCGAGCTTGATGGATTTTATCCATAACAAATCTCCTCAAATTAGCTACATTCAGAATATAAATTCTACCTTTATAAGTGAGAAGTCCATCTTCTTCTAATTTATATCCCTCGTAATTCTTCTCAAGACTTTGCTGCTGCAATTTGTCTTTTACCTGCTCATACAATTCATGTCCGGCAACATGATTAACAATCTGATTAGCAAAGACTAAGAGATGCCACATGCATTTCATGTACCTTCCTGCTGAGTGCATCAACTACCTTGTTTTATTTTCCTTTTATGTGCTTGATTTCGAAATCAAACTCACATAAAAATTCCAGCCATCTCGCTTCCCTAGCATTCAGAGTAGGCCGATCAAACAAATACTTCAGTCCACAGTGATTTGTTATGAGTTCAAATATTGTACCCATCAATTAATGTATCCACATCTTGAGAGCATATACTATGGCTACAAGCTCTAGATCATGAGTGGCATAGTTCTTCTCATGCTCCTTCAACTTTCTTGACTCATAACATATCATGTGGTTGTCCTGCATAAGGACTCATCCAAGTCCTTGTTCGCATGCATCGGTACATACCACAAAATATTTTTTTGGGTCTGTAACCTTCAACACTAGTGCACTGGTGAGAAGATTCTTCAACCGCGGGAAGCTTTCCTCACACTTCGAAGTCCATTCAAACTTCATCCCCTCCTTTTGCAAAGAAGTGATGGCATGTGCAACCTTGGAAAATCCCTCAATGATTCTCTTGTAGTATCCTGCAAGTCCCATAAAAGATATTACATCTGCCACATTTCTTGGAGTAGGCCAATTCATAATGGCTTCAATCTTCTCAAGGTCCACTGATATACCCTTTTCTGAGATAATGTGACCCAAATACTGAATTCTATCCCTGTAGAAGTCACACTTGCTTAGTTTTGCATACAGCTGATGTTCTCTGAGCACTTGTAATGTCAGTCTAAAATGCTCTTCATGTTCTTCCTCATTCTTAGAATAAACAATAATGTCAACAAGGAAAACAAGAACAAACTTGTCCAAATACTTACTGAAGACGCTGTTCATAAGGCACATAAATGTAGCTGGTGCATTTGTGAGACCAAATGGTACCACTACAAACTCATAATGTCCATACCTTGTCCTGAAGGCTGTCTTATGAATGTTTTCATCCTTGATTCTCACCTGATGGTAACCAGACCTCAAGTCAATCTTGGAAAATACCTTTGCTCCTCTCATTTGATCAAAGAGGTCATCAATACTAGGAAAAGGGTATTTATTCTTCACAGTAACCTTGTTCAACTGTCTGTAATCAATAAATAACCTGATTGTACCATCTTTCTTATTTACAAATAGAACCGGTGCTCCCCAAGGAGACACACTCGATCGGATATACTTCTTTTCCAACAACTCTTGCAGTTGCATCTTCAACTCTAGCATCTCCGGTGTACTCATCTTTTAGGGTGTCTTAGACACTGGTGCTGCTCCTATCACAAGTTCAATGGTGAAATCAATGTCCCTTTTTGGAGGAAGCCCTCGAATCTCATCAGGAAACACATCCTTGAATTCTTGTAACACCTGATAGTCCTCCAACCTAGGAGTCTCATCTCTTGTTGGTTCCAGAATATGAGTTGCATACAACTAGAAACCTTTCCTACAGAACTTCTTCAACTGCATTTCTGAAACCTGTCTTACTGAAATTACCTTTGAAATACCTTTCACAACTACCGGGTCTCCTTCTTCATTCATGCATTCAAAAGTCTTCTCAGAACAATCAAGCTTCACTTGGTGAGCTTCTAACCAATCCATTCCAATGAGAACATCATAGGAACCAAGTGGTAGAACATTCAGATCTACATAAGTGATCAATCCATTCATAACCAATGGACATTTCTCTACCAATTCACTGAATTTTCTCTTAGTCCCAGTGGCTAGCTGAACTAACCAAGGTTTTCGATGCTTGACCTTCTTAAAAGCACAAATCTCCACTACCCTAGGAGTGATATCATTGTGAGTAGAACCAGGGTCAATCAAATAGAAACAGATTGTTGAACAATCTTACCTGCAACTTCAACCACAGTTGATTGGTGATCTACCTGGAGGTCCTCCTGTGCTGCATAAATTATAGGGACTGCCCTTGCTACTTGACCCACTGTTTCTATTTCTTGAATGTTATAAGCTGGCCTTTCACTTTCATTCTCGAGTGGGCAGTATCTACACAAGAGGGGTTCTTTACATTTCCAACATTTGAGTGGACCTTTATTCTGATGTGGCTCTTTAGGCTTTCCACCTGTCACTCCAACTGGATTACTCGCAGCTTGGGATGGCTGCTTTTGCTGATTCCTGAATCTAGAAGGTTTGAAACCTTTCCTTCTTTGGTCAAACTTCTTGTTCTTCTTGTCCTTCCATGCCTTATGGTAATCAGGTTTACCTTTGCTTTGCTCATAGAAATATTTAGCCTTTCTTATTGCTTCTTCGAGAGTTCTTGGTTCATAGAACTCAATTCTATCTTTGTAAGCTTGAGGCAATCCACTTAAAAACCACTGGATCTTCACCTTTTCATCTCTGATGTACCGGACATACCTCGACAATTCCAAAAACTTATTTTCATATTCATCCATGGTCTCTTGTCCCAATCTCAGCTCATGGAACTCCTTGATCTTGTCATCGTAATACCTGTCAGAGAGGTATTTCTTCCTGAAATACTTCTTGAACTATTTCCACTTCAGTTTCCTTTCACTGATCTTCTTTACTTGCTTGAAGTGTTCCCACCAAATGGATGCTCTTCCATTCAGATTGAGTATGGCAACTCTTGCCTTCATGTTTCCTGAATAATCCTGCACTTGAAAGTACTTCTTTATCCCAAGAAGCCAAGCTTCAGCTTCTTGTCCCATCTTTATCTCACCATCAAATGTAGGAGGTTTAGCTTTCCTAAATTCATCTCGAGAGCGATCCCTATGGTGGCTTCTTCTTTTCTTTTTATGAGAAGATGGACTTGTATCCCCACTGGATTCTTCAGAGTCAGATGATCCACTGGAAGTCCTTCTTCTTCTCCTAGTGTTGCTCTTACTGCCTTCTAGTCTTGATGTACCTCATCCATAATCTATCTTTTTCTACAAGTCTGTCAAACTCTGCAATATGGAAGCATTCAACTGATGTTGCTCTTCCTGGGATTTAACCAAGCTTCTCATGGTGGCTACTACCTTGGATGGTGTCCCCTGGAATCTCCTTCCATTAGACTCTACGTCATCATTTCCATTACAGAAATTTTCTCCCATGGCATCTTCTACTCGCTCGTAAGAATCCCGAGCATCATACCCATCATGGGTTCTCATGACTGAACCACCTCTTGCTTTACCACACTGTTCTTTCTGGAGTACTGCTCTTGGAAGTTGTCTATAATTCTGCAATGTGTTAGTAGCAAACTGTTAGATGCATAACATTAATATAAATAAAAACTACTTACCTTCCTCTTTTGAAATTTATAAAACAACAATTATGCTAAAACACAGAATTTTTCTTTATCTCTTGTTCAGTTTTGTAATTCCCTGACAGTCTGCTGAAATCTGCTGAAACAGTTGGAAACTGCTTGAAAAATTGCTGAGAAATTCCTTTGAAAAAAAACCCAAATCTCCTTTGGCCCAATCGAACCTCTTCCCAGCTATCTTTCTGACACTTCGGTGGTCAAACCAACTAAACTTCCGATCATCGGCCTGATCGTCAATAATTTTTCGATGGCCTCATACTCTTCAAAGTTTTCTTCTAATCGGGTCTCTTTCCTGCTAACTCCCCAGTGTTTCGGCGGCTAAAACTTCCAATTTCTTCTGCTGCATCGACGAGTTGCTCATCTAATTCCTTCTTCCGTATCAGACCTGCAGTAGTCTAATGTCCCGAGTCTCATCGATGATTCATTGGTCTGATTTCATCCACCATATCGGTGCATAATCGTTTATTGCTCCAAACTTCATCAGCGATGACGTAGACTAATTGTTGCATCAGCGGTCGAAGGTTTTGCGCGTGGGATGGCTAGTCGTCGAGCTTTCCGCAATGAGAGCCAACAGTCTTCCTAATTCTTCCGTAGCTCACAACTTTGCGATGGTCGGGGTGACATCTCCTTGTGGCGTCGGACACCTAGTCCTCTAGACGCCCACAACGGCGGTTCCACAGGCATTAACTCTTCCGAGCGGCGTCTCTATTCATTTCCGATCGGTGATTGGATCTGTTGTTTCATCGGATGGGATTAAACCCCCATACTTCCGTAGTGTTAGCACTCCCGAGCAGTAAACACCACCGTAGTTATTGGAACCATAATTCACTAACACCTCGGCATCGAAAAAATAGTTGACTAAGCAGCCGCAACTGCGGTTCATCTTCATTGAACCTTTTTCGATCGCCGATTCGATCCACTAACATTGCCCAATGTTTTCTTCACTTAGGCAATTTTTTGCAAATTTTCCTTCTTTGTCTTCCGCCGCATCGGCTATCGGAGCAACTATCCATCAATAGGATAGTCCATTACATAGCGGCAACGGTGGACACATCATCAACTAATTCTTGCTGCTGTTCATTGGCGATCAATACCAGGTTGTTTGTCCCTCATTGGGTGACCTTCAGACTAGGTGAGCTGCTACATCAGAAGAACTTCACACTTAGTCTCCTAATGAGCCGATGGTTCTAGCACTTAGGCAGTTTTTTGTGAAAGTTCTTTGATCTTTGTTGGGCAGAAGGTAACCTTCTTCTGCTATCTAGTCTTTCATGGCCCATTCAGGTCCATGCTGCAACCAGAGATCTAATACCACACTGTAATGTCCCTGACCCTCCAATCGGTGAAGAGGACGCTACCATACATCAAATCATTCGAGGATCTAGCCCCATGAACATGAACATACATATATGTAATGCTGAAGCATGATACTTAGAACATAAAACATATTACGAAGCATAATCATTCATTATACAAAACGGAAGAAAAACATATCAATCAACACTTCATGCATATACATATTAGCATTTAACATGTATATCATCATTCATCAATGGTAAATATGATTGCAGACACAAGTTAGGCAAGAATACTTATCTTATAAAGAGCTTGTTCCGCAACTAACTATGTTGCTACAACGTTTCACCCAACCATAGGCTCGCGTGTTCTTTAATTTCTTAGTAATGCTGCCACCCCCGATCCAGGCATGATTCCCCAAGGAATAAGGAACTAACAGGCCTAGACATAGCCAAGGATAACATCGCCACAAGGGTACATAGTTCAACCAAGCCAACACAGTTGGGTTTATCAGGCGAACAACGGATTAGCCAAGCCAACAAGGTTGGGTTTATCAGGCCATCCAGGAGCTGGGAAAGGCTAAATGCTAAGCTAGTGAGCTCATTGAAGAGCTACAGACACCAACACCAAAACTAGCCTGGCTTCTAGAACACCCACACACATCCAACATAAGGAAATCGGTCCCTTCTCTGCAATGCAATCCCTCAGACCCTGTTCTCCCTTCCAGTGCTATTTAGGGATTATGGAGAATAAATCCAGCTCAATAGCTCTGTCTGTGTGGTTCTCAACCCACCAAGTTTATCAATCACCTCAGGCCCTCATTCACCACTCCAATGCAGTCTGTGGACAAAACCACTGCATGCAACCAGCCAAACAACTATTCAAGCTTTTACCAAGGAAAAAAAAAAAGCCAATCAATCGCAGCAAATGACAGCCCATGAGCAACCCTGAGCCCACAGCACACAAATCCCACTGTAATCGCTGGGAAAACTTACATAGATCGGGAATGGAAAAAGACTAGACTTCCAAATTATGCATGAGAGACAAAAACGCAACCCACATAACTATCGAAGAAATCACAGCCACAATTCAATGATGGAAATAACAAGACAATACGCCGTCTGACAATGATGGGAAAAGGAACAAAACTCTGCGTGAACAGAGGAAAGAATTGATCTGCAAGCCAACAAATCCATGAGGTAGAGGATAATTGAACATGTTCGTAGGCCAACAATCGATGAGGAAGAGGAGAACTGAATCCTCAAAAAATGAATTGTGGATTCTTTTAACTCAGTCCACGGGAAGGTGAATGAACAGCTACGATCGGGATAGTGGGCAATCCAAAGATGCGTTGTGGAGAGAGTGTGAGTGTAGTGGTCTTTCTGCCAGCAAATCGCTGCCCCCAACTAACAATGGAATAACTAAGGTGGTGGTGAGCAAAAGAGAGTGGTGACACATGGCTCTTCCCCCATGACTCAATGTTCAACATTCCCCTTCCTTATCCTTTGGAATCATGCCCCTTCTCAATTTAGTTGTAGTGAACATAGTTGGTTGGGTTATTTAATTAAAATGCACATTTACATGATGTCACAATTTAATATATGTCGTATGTCCCGATATACCATCGGTGAACATTCTAATCTGAAACATAACATAACCAAATTGATGGTGGGGATTTTTCCTTTAGCTCTTCACCATGATTATTTACAATATATGTATCTTGTATATTTAATGCAAACGGGGTTAAAACTGGGGTGTTACAGAAATCCCAGAAGACTAGCAATTTGGAGCATTTTTTGAATGTTCAACGTTCCAACCATAAACTGCACTCTTTCCTTTATTGATCAAGGCTCCAGATATTGAGGAGAAATTTTGTAAAATTTCTTTAAAGGCACGAGCAATATTGATAGAAGCCCCTCCTAGTAGAAGAGAATCGTCTACAAAAAGAGCACGATTAATTGGGTCAAGTCCTCTTGCTGCCCTGATTCCTAGAATGGTACTAATATTCATATCTGTAGTAAGTTTTCTACTTAAAGTTTCAGCCATCAATATGTATAGGAAGGGTGACAAAGGACACCCTTGTTGTAGTCCTCTCGAGGCTTGAAAAAATTCTACTGGTCTACCATTAACGAGGGGTGCAATCCATGGTCTATCAATACATGATTTAATCAGACTAACAATCTCTTCAATGAAACCAAAGGAGGTGAGAACCTGATAGAGAAAAGAGAGGTTAACTCAATCGAAAGAATTCTTCATATCTAATTTAATGATCACACCTTTCTCCTTCCTCTGAAAACTGGAGTGAATGGCCTCTTACACTTGAATCACGTTGTCTACTAAATGCCTTCCTTTAACAAATCCCGCATGCAGAGGAGAGATGAGAGAACCCAACAATGGTTTAAGTCTATTAGCTAAAAGTTTGACCAAAATTTTGTATGAGGCGTTGCAGAGTGAGATAGGCCTGAACCTATCAAAGGAAACAGGAATGACTTCCTTGGGAATTAAGGATAAGTTGGTAGAAGTGGTACAGCCACCCACTTTAGCTTTCTTAATAAAAGAAGAGATCATGCGAAGCAAATCATGTTTTATAACATGCCAACAGGATCAAAAGAAGTGAATGGAGAAACCATCCGGGCCAAGAGCTTTTCCTGGCTCCATAGCCCAAATAACCTCCACTACTTCTTTTTCAGAAAATGGGAACACAAGACCAACATTTGACTCAGTAGAGACCAGAGGAGGAAGATAAAAATTATTCTTTAGATTTAGAATCAGAAAATCCTTCCTCAGAAAACAACTGATGAAAATGAATATGAGCAGCCTGTTGTATTTCCAAATGACATTTGATCGCTACACCCTCACTGGAATAAATTTATGATATATGATTGCGAGGTAGTCTATTTCTGCATTGCTTATGAAAGAAGGAAGAGTTTTTGTCACCTGCTTGCAGCCATAAAATCCATGACTTAAGTTGTAAAGATTCTTCCTCTTGGAAAAAGCAGAGAAAGGTGTTTATTTGTGCTGACTTCTCCTTGACCAAACTCGTTTTTCTTATTTCTGAATCCTCCATACTGAGTTGTAAGTCTGCTAAATATTTCATGTTCACTTTTCTACTGGTAAAAGGAGTAGTGGAAGGTTTCTTTATCCATGCTTTCAAAGCATATTTAGTTCTCTTTACTTTTAGTTCCCAGACAAAGCTGGGGGAACCATCAACGTAACGGGGCTAAATCTGAACGGGATGGGGCCCAAGTCAACCTCTTCTTCAACCAATAATGAAATGGGGTGGTGGTTAGAAGATAAATTAAGAAATTTTTTGGATGAAATAAGAAATTTATCCTCCAACAAGGAGCCTTGAACCAAGAATCGGTCCAAACACACCAAAATGCTAGCTGCCCCAATTCTGTTGTTAGTCCAAGTAAATCAACCCTTCTTGGGTTTGAAATCCAGGAGATCCCATGAGAGAATCAAGGACTCCACATAATCCAATAGTGGGTATTTTCCAAGAACACCACCTTTTTTCATTTGGTGCTAATGTAATGTTAAGATCCCCTGCAACAATGATATTTCTGAGGGAGTGGGTTTCCAGAAATTTTGACAAAGAGTTCCAACACTCCTTTTTCTCAACTAGATTAACAAGAACATACAGATTAAAGAGGGATAAAGAGGTATTACTTACTTTGGGAAAATCATCTGAATAGATCCAATGTTGAGTAACATAGGATAAATTCAAAGAAAATTTATCTTTAGACCAAAGAGTAGCTATCCCCCCACAGGTGCCTCGGGAGCTGACAACAATGCCAACTTTCTTTTTCCACGCAGACTTTCTTAACTCTAATAATGCATCCTCGTCAATCTTTTTTTCTTGCAACAAGAGAATTTCTGAAGGTTTTATTATTAGGAGATATTTCACTGCTTTTGCATTTTTTGGATTCCCCAATCCCCTACGGTTCCATGAAACTCTCTCCATTATTTACCTGCACCAGAGGGAAGAGATCCACCCTTTTGGGGTTTGTTCCGCTTAGTTCATCCCATAGATATATCAATTGTGGCTTGGCTTCCTGCATCTTTAAACGCTCCGCTTCTTCCTCTCTGAGCTCCTTACGAGACTTTCTGCCAGCCTTTTCTGAGGATTTCTCTTCCTCCGAGGAACTAGAATAATCAGCAAACTTTTTCTTGAGTATTTCAGCATAAGAAGGAGAAGATGAAGGTCTTGAAGGGGATTTGAGTATTTCTTGATTGATTGGTTCAGCACATGGATATTGGGGATGAACAAGGCATTTCTCTTGAGACCCATGAATTACTTCACTTTCAACCTCTACTGAAGGCAACACCTTGCCCTCTTCGAGAGCAGGGGGAGTATGATCTTCCAAAGGACATAAGGCAGCAAAAGGGTTTGGTGAGATCGATCCTTTTTCAACACCTTGCATTGGAACATTCTTCTTCTCAACTGTATTGGATCTATTCCCTATCTATTTTTCTTTTCCTTTCGATCTGAGGTCTTGCTTGGAGGAACCTGTTTTCTGCACATGGTTCGATTGCTCATCCTTCTTTGCTGCAAGGGATTCTTCTGACTTTTTCATGCAGTTTCTAGAAAAATGGCCATAACCATGGCAGTGGAAGAATTTGAAAGGAATATTCTCATAGTCGAGCTCTTGAATATGAGACCAACCTGCCACATAAAAGTTAATCGTCTTTGGAAACCCGATCTCTAAATCAACTTCTACACAAATTCTTGCACATGAGTATTGTTCTTTTATTTCTTCCCTGTCAATATACTTTCCAAGTGTATTACCAATAGCTTCCAAAGATTTAGAATTCCAACAATGGAGCGGTAGGTGAGGAAGCATAACCCATACAGGGGTTGTTGAGGGAACATTCTGTGTGGGGTCAAAGTCAGGAGTCCATTTGTTCAAGTAGAGACCCTGAGGGCCCATAAAATAGGGACCATTTTGGAATATGAGGTCTTTGTCCTCTGCTGAATCAAACACAATGCCATAGAATCCTCTTCCAACAAAATGGATACGAATTCCTTATGATACCAAAGGCCTCCCATTATGCTACACCCAACCATCTATTGCCTTCGGAGAGGGCCAAAGCCCAGAAAATTGATCTATTAAACCACGCTTAGAAATATTCAGAGTAGTCTGACAAAGTCTCTCAGCTAGCAATTCAACCGTTGGAATGTCCACCTTCTTTACAAATTGTTGCACAAGAGAATTGCCATTCATCTTGCCACAAGAAGCAACCAGTCTTTGAAATGCAGACAATTCAAGAGGAAGAGAGGGGGGGGATCACCTCCACGATCCATGAAAATTACCCGAGGAGAGTTCCAAAATAACTCTAATGCACTCTTAGACTCAAATAAAGAATGATGACACCCCAATCCACACTGGTTCCAAGGGCCTGCAACAAAGAAAGGTTTCTCTATTTTGATTGGACCCTCTGAACATTCAAGATTGCACTTCAGATCAGTGCAAATTACGTATCAGGAAAAGGAAACCAAAACAAGAATCCTCCCCTGTAACAACCGACCTGAAATCACCAAACCTATGCAACTCCACCTGAAATACCTTCAAAGGGCCAAGCAAGTAGAAAACAAGCTACCAACGAAAAAACAGATTAAAGATGATTCTTGGAGAAAAAAATAATCTGAATCAGGACTATCTATGGAACGCTTAAGATGTTGCTCTGTTGCTCGGAGAGATCCTTTGATCTTGAAAATCGCAGAGCTCAAAGAGCTTGACTGAGATCATGTCCTGACCTTTCCAACTAATCTTGCAATCCTCTTGAAGCTGAGAAGCACCAAAGCTGCTCCCACAAAGCGATTCCACAAACCTACAAAAAGTATCAGAGACCAGATTATCAAAAATCACCACAAGACTCCAAGATTACTCTGATCTCGTGGATCTGGAAGGGGTCTAGACTCCACATGCGGATGAACCAGACAAAAGGTTTCAAAAATGTTCTTGGAGTGAAAAAGTAGCTTCTAGATTTAAATGTCCTTGGTTTTGACCCTTGACATAAACTATGTCTGTAGGTTTTTTGTTTTAAAGAACTGTCATTTCAAATTATTATCAATTTTGAGTTCGGGAAGCTTATAAATTTTCGCTTATATTTTTGGAAGAGCTTGAGTAAAATGGCTGCTCAAGTTAGAAAAAACATTGAAAACCCTGCCATAAGCCTCTACCACCACGACCTTATCCTTATCCTTATCCTTCCCACAACATAGAAGAGAAGTTAGAGATAGGAACAATTCCTCCTTATCCTTCCCAANAACCCCTGCCATAAGCCTCTACCACCACGACCTTATCCTTATCCTTATCCTTCCCACAACATAGAAGAGAAGTTAGAGATAGGAACAATTCCTCCTTATCCTTCCCAATCCTCATGTTGTTTTTCCTGTCAAAACTCCTCTTGTCCCTATACAACCAACCCAATTGACGTATGTGCATGCAATTGATAATCTAGAGAAAACCATAGATTCCTATGTTGACAGCCATCATCGTAAGGGGAAAACCAAAATTCAAGAAGCAAAGGTCAATCTTAAACGGAAACAAAATGTTGATGGGGTTCTTCCTTTCTCTACCAAAATAGGGCAAAAATATGTAAAAGTGTCGAAGGGGCCTGCTTGATGCTTTACTCGCAGCATGGATGCTAAGACCACGGATCAAGGAACCTTCGTTGATCCTAACCCTATCCAGGTTTCATCATCTACCTTTCTGTCACAGAAAGACCTTCCTCCATCCACAGTCTCACAGCGCATGTCCTCAACCCCCTTGTCCCCAGCACACTTTGTTAATGAATCCTCGTTGCCTATAGAATTTGCCTTCGCTTCTTTGGGAAAACCAACTCCTACAACCCCATCTCAAAACCCCTCTGTTCTTCCTTATCAGTTATCAACAAATGACTATTTTCAAAAAAGGAACATACAACTAATTGGATAAGTACAGGAATATGCTCTCCTCAATCGACATCTTATGAAGGAAAATGGAATACTCAAAGCTAAGGTTAAATCCTTGCAGAAACTAGTTGATGACATGACCGGATCTAACAGAAGTTTGAGGAAACAATTGAAAAAGAAAGAGCAGCAGCTAGAAAAAGTTAAGGGAAGCCAACCAAAACCTGTTCCTTCTTCTCCATAGGTGCAGGTGTTGCTTAACGCTTTAGAAGTTTGAGTGGATGGTGTTATCAATTTTGTATTTTTGCTTTCTTGCATTGGGACATGCGAGACCTTTGGTGTGGGGGAGATGATGACCCTCCATTTTGTCATCTTTTATCTACATGTTTAACCTGACATTTAAGTGTTTTATATGCATTTTCTCTTATATACTATCACTTAGACACCATTTTCACGGGGTTAAAGAATATTCAATGAAGAATCAAAATCAAGTATAATCTTGTCATTTATCCCATTTAAATTGTTCAATTTGATACAAGTTTGAGAGATTGTCTTTATTAATAAAATGTTTATGTTGTAGGTTTCTTTCACAATCCGATACTCCTTCTTGCACCTGATCTGGTACCCAGATATGCATTCAATCTGGTACCCAATCCCGCACCTTCACCGGCGCAGCCAAATAAAACGATACATATTTTAGGGATAAGGAAAGATTGAAATAGGGAATATGTGTGACTTAGTCATATAATGCCTGCGAATATATCCAAAGCCATGGTTAGTTGAATCCCTTGAGGATTTGTGATTTTTCTACCAATTTCGTGATCGGAGATATGGGATAATCTACTCAGGTTGGAGTGTATTAGCTTGAGAAAAAGGCTTTTGATGGCATCTGTTACTCTTTAGCAGTTATGATCATTTGAAGGGTCGACCCTTTTACTGGTTGACCCATATGATGTAACCTATATATATTTGACAGCAGTATTAGCAGACACACAGAGAGACAGAAAATCATTTCTATGAAACTCATTTTCAGTTTAATCAAAATACTATTTTAAGTTTTTACTTACAGTCTGAAGCAATGTCTGGAGGGGGGCCCACCTTCACACCACGTTGATTTGTTGTTTATGCGTATTATTATTTGTTGTAAGTATTTTTGTTTACATGTTGATTGATTGTTACTGTTCTGCATATTTTATTAGAAATTTCAAAAGTTAAACAAGATCCAACATGTATCGAATAGAACACAGAGTAGTGTTGTAAATGTGGTCTTCATTCATGGTTAGTTGTATTGTGTTTTCAGCTCGTTTTATTTTAGCATAAAGGGTTAAATTCATGCTAAGGTTTTAGATCTACAAATTAAAACAAAGTAACTTGAAATGCTTGCTTGAGTAGAGTATATTAATGCTTTACGTTTGATGCTGGCCAAAGTTTAGAGTTTGGATTCGTAACAGCTTTCTTTCCTTGGATGTGTTAATATTTTGAGCAAGATTCAATGATTCTAATGCTTTCACAATTAGTTCTAAATTGAAGAATAACAGAACATTTTGATGTGTAGATTGATGCTCAGTTAGAGATATCTTCTTGTGATTTATATATAGAGAGAAGCTACACTTCTAATTTTATTTAAATTAGCTATTATGAGGGAGTTTTGATTTTGTAATTATCTTTGTTTCCTCATTAGATCGGAATTTCATTAAAAGATATTAAGATTTCCTTTTTGTTGTTCTTATTTGAGATTAGAAACAGACCTATTATTTATAGCTAAAAAAGATAGTTAATCTGAACACCCTTTCTGTTTTACATTACATAGTGAAGGTTGCCTGTTTTTCTTACATGATTGATTACATATACATGCATCTTTTACTTACTGACTGAATGATGGAAAACATAGGCTAGGTTGTTTATAAATTGGGAGTGTTCAAAGTGTGTTTTATATTTCAGCCTGCATATTTCCATTATACTTTAGGATAGCCCATCTTTCCTAGCAAAAATAGTGTAACACCTCAAAGTTTACTAACCTCGGTTGATAGTTTAATTAAATTGGGTGATATCATTTGCCTGGAAATTCTACCTCTCAATGGATCATATCACTGGTCCATAAAGCCTATCGGTGGATATAGGGGGCCATATCTTGATTAGACCCTTCAGTTTTGAAAAATTATGGCACTCTAACAAAGAGTTTCAAGACAATTATCAATAATGGTGGGAGGATTCAGCCATACATAGGGCTCTTTGATGTACCACTTTCAACAAAAGCTCAAGAACTTCAAAAACTAACTCACGCACTGGCATAAAATTAAATTTGGTATTATATTCTAGGATCAAAGGAATTTGGGCATTCAAATGAAGCAAATCCAGTAGGACATAATTTCCAAAGGATGCACCCCAAAGTTGGTGGACAAGGAGCACTTCATCAACCAACAGTTAACAAAACACAATTCCTAAGAGGAAGTTTTATGGAAGTGAAAATCTAGAGTCCAGTGGTGAAAAGAGGGGGAGAGAAATACAAAGTTCTTCCATCAATCTACCATTAAACGAAGGCATACCAATAGAATCAACAAGTTGTGTACTGCTCAAGGAGAATTAATCACCTCCCGAAATAACATTGAAAATGAGCTGATCAATTTTTAAAAGGACCTCATGAAAAATCTTGTTGCTAAAAAAGGGGGCGCCATTAAAAAAATAACTTAACATATTCCCAGCCTTGTCATTCGGGAGAAAAATGACATTCTGATGAGGCCAATCTCCCAAGAGGAAGTTGATCAAGCCATGAAATAAATGGCATTGAGAAAATATCCAGGACTGAATGATTTTACGACAGACTTCTTCCACCATCGTTGGTCCTTAGTCAGAGAAGAGGTATGGAAGCTCGTAGAAGACTCCAGAACCTCTCAACATGTATTGTCGTCTCTCAATGCGACTTTGATCTCTCTCACCCCGAAGGAGGACCAAAGTCATTACTCTTCGTTTGAAACCCCTTCTCTCAAATCTCATATCACTAGAAAAAATGGGATATGTGGAAGGAAGGAAAATAATGGACATCGTCATCTTAGCCCATGAGGTTTTTTGTTCTCTCAGGACCATGCACACTCTAGGTATGCTTATCAAGTCGAATCTTGCTAAATCTTTTGATAAACTTTGTTGAAAATATATGTATGAGGTACTGAAATCCTTTTCCTTTGACATGGGTTGGATCAAATGAGTTATTAATTTAACTTCCTCTACCTTTTTCTCTATCCCTTTGAATTTCTCCCCTACTACAACCTTTTCCCCTTCAAGAGGAATCAGACAGGGGGATCCCCTCTCCCTCTTTCTCTTCATTCTTAGGGTTGAAGGCGTCAGTAGAAGAACGAAGTCTTCTCTTTGTGACAACTTCCTTGTCAGTCTTTTGTTGCATGTCTTGAACCATCCCCCTTCTCACAGTCAGTTTGTAGATGACACACACTTAATGGGTATCCTGTATGTTCATGAAGCTAACTACATCCAAGCCATTGTCACCGATTTTTGTGAATCCTATGAAACCTCGATAAATAAAGAAAAACTTTAGATTTTTTTCTTCAATATCCCCCCTGGCAATAGAAAGACACATCTCTATAATTTTGGGTTTTTCTAGAAGCGTCCTCCCTTCAGAATATCTTGGCATAACCCTAATTGATAACGCTCTCTAAAACAACTCATGGGAAGACCTCCTTTCATATTTGGAAAAATGGCTCTCTTCTTGGACTTTTTTAGGTTTTAAACCTTCCAATTTGAATCATCCTTCTCAAGTCAATGCTATAAGTCATCCCCCTTTATCTCTTCTCCTCTTTAGCTACTCCGAATATGGTTCTAAAAAAATTCAAAGCCATCTAACGAAACCTTCTTTGGTTAGGTGTTGGAGAGGAAATAAAATGGGCTCTGATCAAGTGGTCAAACCTTTGTAAACCAAAGAATGCAGGTGACGTAGGACTAGGAGATCTAGAAATAATGAACTAAGTCCTAAGTGTTAAAACCTGGTGGTGTTTGATCAAGATTCCCTCATTAGGGACCACTTCTTTTAGGAAATATGTCATGGAGATTCTCCTGCATATGGATCGATTCTTGGCACCAAATTTCTAAGCTACAATATAAGGAGGAGTTGAAGGAAATCATGGCTGGAATAGCCAACTCTTAATACCATTTAGTACAACAATACTAGAGTGCGATGAATGAGGGAGAACATTGGAGAACCTGGAAGCTAACTAAGGAAGAACTCAACCTTCCCGAACAAATAAAAAACCAACCTTGGAATGAAGAGATCAGTCAGTGCATAATCAAAATTAAGTGTGGACCTAACATATTGCGCTAGGGATACCCTACCTCAGGTAATTTTTTGGTCAAGGAATCTTATCATATGAAATTTGAAGCCTATCTTATCAACAAAGAACTCTCTAGGACATAATTTTTCATAATGGATACTAGCCTAAATTCAGTTCCTTCCTTTGGCTTGTGGGAAGAGGGCGCATTCATACATGGAATAATTTGCAAAAGCGTGGCTTCAAGGGTCCATCCTGGTGTCATATTTGCACACATGATAATGAGACAATCAATCATCTCTTGGATGATTATCTATTCAATTCTCAAGTCTAGGATCAAATGGAAGGCATCATGAGACAAACATGCCGACAAAGAAAAAATGTCATAAGCACTTTAAAGAATTGGCGACCTAAGGTCTTCAAGAATCCCATCGTAAGAAAAATCTGGAAGTGTCTCCCAGGTTTTATCATGTGGAAAATTTGGAAAGAAAGAAACAGAAGAGTCTTCAAAGGTTCAATTCTTCCCCAGCATCATGTATGGAACCTTGTTAAAAATCACATAGTGGAATCTGTGGTCATACTTCCCTGGACCAAGGAAGACTATGGAAGTGATGCTGATGAAACTGATATCTTAAAGCAATGGATTTTTCATCCTCCACTCTTTGGTATTTAATTGATCACCTTCTTTTGTTCCCATCAATTCCTCCCCTTCGAATGCCCCAGATGTTGGTTTCATTAACCTCAATTTTGATGGAGCTTCCAAAGGAAATCCAGGAAAATTTGGATATAGAGGAATCTTTCGAACCCATGAGGGGAAAATTTTAGGAACATACATGAGAGGTCTAGTAATGGACTCCAACAATGTTGCGGAGCTTTGGGAATTCTACACAGGTCTAAATATTTCCTAACATCAATGCTTCTCCAAGTTAATCATTGAAGGAGACTCCCAGATTTTAATAGACATGCCATTACACCTTCAGAATGGCAAATCATCGGTTAAACTCTCCACCAATTGGTGTTTGGAACACTTCGTCAATTATGTGGGTCTCCTCCTATAATACTCTAGCATCACAGTTTCTCCCTCTCATGTGCAACACTCAACCAACAAAGTGGCAGAATTCCTTGCAAATGAAGGCATTGATTCGAAGGAGGATGGATTTTATCATTCGTGCCCCCCCAATATTGTTACTCCCTTCCACTCTTCTTGTCAAGCACTAGTAAGAGAATATTGGAAGATCGATGATGGGGTGATATTTGGCATCACAATTGGTATTAATGGTGACCAAATGAAGGGGAAAATATTGTAGGAAGTGGTGGCCGAGGAGATGGTCATGCAAGTGCCACCAACCCACAAAATTAATGATATACCTCGTCCCAATATCAGATGTGACAGGCCCACTCGCGGGAATTTATTCCCTCATCATTATTGACATGGGCTTCTTTATGGTTGGGACTCAATCTCATAGAGTCATTCCTCCTCTACTCTAGGTGCTTGACTCCCTTCAACCCTGTGAATTTTTTGGCAATCGTTTACATTGGACAACACAGAATTTTGTGGTGATCACTGTGATAACAATTGGTTGTATGTATCGTTCTGGTTGTCAAGAAAGGTGAGGTGGGGAAACAATGCCCCCAATTAGGAAATAACAGATACAAGTCTTCCCAGGCAGCTGATGAGGATGATGAACTCCCTTCTCGTCCTTCACAGTGACCTTAGTGAAGTACACGAAGAACACCAAGCACATCTTTTTGAACTCTGGGACAAGGTTAAGGCCATTTGGATTGGTGTGCATAGGTGGCTGTTGTATATCGTCTTCACTCACCTTTTCTCATGACTATAGTTGTGGATGGCACCATACACAAGATCTTTAAGGATGCTACTAAAGAAAATGATGTTGTCACTGTTAAGGAGCCGACTATCAACATTAAAATGGAATAACAAACCATGAAGAAAGAGATTGTTCAGGGTGACACCACCTATTGCGAAGCTGACACTAGTGGCTCCACCCAGGACCAACTGGACGATGCCAACACCGAGGCCGAACCCACTGCACCCACATCGCAGTCATGCACCGACACAAATTTCAAGTAGACTTATTCACAGTTCTGTTAATATGTTTTCTAGGTTTTGTGTCTGGTTAAGTTTTAGTTATAGAGCTTATAATCTCTTTTTTGTCTCTATTTTTAGTTTTGATTCTCAATGAACTACACGACAGACATAGTAGAATAACATTGATTATGGGTTGTTTTCTCCTATGGATAGGTCCGCAAAACTTTTCTCTAGGTTGTTTTCTTACTATGGGAGGCCCCATGACTATATATTTTTGTATATTTTCAAATGTATTTTAATGTGAATTCTAACTTAAACACACACAAAAAACAAAAACAAAAAACAAAACACTATTCAATGAAGCTTCCATTTGAATAAGTGATATCATAAGTCTTAGAACTTATGGTTTCTTTCTATGCCACTTAAGAACTTAAAGTACATGCACTCCATAACAAAGAACAACATGTTTAAAACATGGTTAGATAGTGGGCTACATGCACTAATTCAAAATTTATTATAGAAAGTATATTTTATATCTTAAACTTTCATTTAAAAACATATTGTAATAATGTTTATGTTGGGTGCTAGAAATGCCCCTTTTTGGTTACTCATATTCAACCCTTTTTCCCTATTTTTGCATTTTATTTACAACCAAGTCATTATCTTCCCAAGAACAGGCATGTATTCGAACTGGTATAATTCAAGATTGTTTTGTTACATTAATGCTTAGAAATGCTTGTGATTATGGATTTTATTCCTTGTGATGCTGACTTGTGATGGATTTATGAGAAGTAAGTGAAGACCTCAGGGAATCCATGAATATTGGATTGCTGATACACGTGGGCGCCGAAGTACCTAGAAACAATTGCACATCTCCACGGATTGGTTTGGATCATTGTTGAAACAACTCAAGCTATTCCCCCACGTGTCCAAATGAGACTCGTTCAACGTTGTATCAGTTCCAGTTGTAAAGGCACAATTGATTATGCAACAAAATTCATTCTAACAACAAATAGCAATTGATTATTGCAACAAATAGCAATTGATCAAGCTATTTTCTGCATTGTATATTCAACATCCTTAAGATCAAAGATCTTCATGGCTACATGAATTAAGGAACCCGAACTGTCTTGTCTCAGTGTATATTGGAAGATGAGATCATAAAGAAGGTTAGGCTTATTTTAGAAGAACTAGTAGCAAGAGTGAAGAACTTTCTAATTGAAATCCATCATCAATGAAAGAAACAACATTTTCTTGATTACTATGTATTAAGTTTTGAGAGCCTATAGCGACATCTCTGTTAGAAGGCTAGGGACCACCTTCTCCTAGAGGTGTTGAGATTAGTTAGTTGTTTTTTTCCTTGATCCTTTAGTTCTTTGTGGTGTGAAATTGCAATTAGATTACTTCCAGTTTGATGCAATAGTTTGGTTAATTGACATAGAATTTAATTGATTCAGAATTCATTTTGCTTGATTGAATGGTGTGGGAATTAAGAATAAGATTCCATTTCATTAGATGATTGTTGAAACAGTCAATGGGGTACTGTAACATTTCTCTCTACACGTGTGTTTATTATTATTATTATTACAACTATGCTCTGCTACTATGTATTACCATTGTTCTTTCATGAAGTACTGAATAGGTAGATTACACATAGAATTACATAGTAGAAGAAGGGTTGATTCCTTTTATGACTGAACATTGCAAGCATGATTTAATTTCTTTCATGATGATGTTTTAGGATTTAAATTCTTGCAAAAGAAATTTAGCTAACATATTTTTGAGTAGTAATCTTGGAGATGATGACATAGAAGGAGTGTGGATTTTCTTAATCTTTAATGGTCTGTGTTGATTGAAGTTAGATTTAGCACCTAGCAGAGCATAGATTAGCAATTAGATAGATTGAGTGTCTTTCATTTATTGATCAGTTATTGAATTGTTTATGCATAGACTTTGCTTAATTACCTTTGAAATAACCAAACTTCCCTGGGATGACAATTTATATTGATCACTTTGTCTATTAACTCCAAATTAATAGGAAATTAGAGTGACCAAAATTTTGGTGTTGTTGCCGGCGAAGGTAATTGGTAGACATAGATGGTGGCTGATTAGTTCAATTTCTTTAGCTATCCTGATTTTTGGGGTTATGGCAACGATAAGACGCAGTGGAGAGATATGTATACTTCAACAGACTAAACGGGTTCCTACCTTGAGAATCATGTATGATTATTTATGCTTGCATGAATACAAGAAGAAAAGAATGGGAAACCCCCAAAAGCACAACTTTGTAGGTGGAAGAGGTCGTGTCCGTACCCAAGGTCTAGGAAGACAAAAAGTTATTGATGATTTGATTGCCAGGGTTGATTCTTCTACTTGATCCTTATTTTGAATATCATCTTTAGGAAGGGGAAGTTTTGTCCTCCATAGGTTGGAGTTGTCGATATCAACCGTGGAGAGACCCGTAGGGGCTTCAACCCCACCTACTATTTCCAAAAAAAAAATCTCCAGAGGATAGGGGAAGTTCTGTGGGGGCAGGAAAAGCAGAGGAGATCTATCAAATAAATGGGAAAGAGGTTACTAAAGAAGAGTGGTTGAAGTTTCGACAAGAATTTGAGGAGAAAAAAAGGCAAGAAGAGAAAGATAATGAGGAAATCATGAACAATGAACATCATCCTAGCGATCATGAAGAGGGAGTGGGGGACAGAGGAAACAATCAGCATGAAGAAACAATTCTACACTTCAATTCCCCATTTGACAGACAACTAAAGTGCCCCCAATGAAAAACATATCACCTTCAGTACTACCAAATTTCTATGGTAAGTCCACTGAAGATCAAGATGAATTCCTTTTTTAATTTGATATCCTTTGTCAAAGATATTATTATATCTCTAGCGAATAGAAGTTAAAATTATTTCTTGCCACTTTGAAAGGAAATACTTTACGATGGTTTATTAGTTTGGGTGGTGAAACTGTCACAACATGGGACCAAATGAAACAAGTATTTATTGCAAAGTACCAAGATTATTGCAGGACTAAGGATAAGAGAGAAGAATTATTCAAAATGATGCAGAAAGATGATGAAATCTTGGAGGACTTTGTAGAAATACTGCTATATAACGTGCAGAGATATAGCCATATTGATATTGGGAGAGATGTTCTTAAAATAATTTTATTACGAGGGATCCGAGAAGACTGCATTGATATGATCAATTTACTAGGAAAGGGGGGCATATATAAGGATTATTTTGATCATATTGTGGATCTACGTTGAAGATAATCCAGAGGGTATTCTAGAACCAATACAAGAGATTGAGATGTCGTTACAAGGGCACAAAATTCAGCCAGTGGAGGGGCTACTCAAGCAAAGATAGGTAATCTTTTTGAAAAATTTAAAACTGATATGATCAGTTCTATTTCCTCACAGCTGGATGTCTTGAGAGAAAAGAAGAGGCAAGAAAAAGAATATTTGGCACTTGGTGTCTTTTGTGCTAAATGTAGAAAGAGTACCCATTGAGGGAATGTCTTCTTGACAAGGTGGAGGTATGTGGCCTGCATGATTTGGATCACGATACTAAATAATTCGCTTCACTGCCAAAGGTCAAGGAAATCCTTCAAGCGTCCATCATGGATATGGATCAAGCTTATTTCATCTCACAAAATAAGCCTTATAAACCTCGTGCTTCAAGTATGAATCCAAATCCTACATCTTTCAATTCTTGGAACAATATGAATAACCAGTTTCCTTCACACTATTCTTATCCCAACACTCAATGGAATCCACCTACTTAGCCTACAATGAAATATCCTACACCTTGGATGCCATGGGCACAACACTCAAACCAACAAGCCCCTTGGTCTCCTAGTTGGATAAATCCTTATCCAGGAAATCAGTTTCCCCACAATCAAGATCCTCACCCATAGTATCATAAAACACAACTAAAAATCCCTAACAATGTTGTACCAATTAATGTACCACTTCGACCTTAACTACCTCCTCAACCTATCACTAACCCCAACAATAAGGCAGTGCAACAATTTGAAACATCGAACATGCCAACTTATTCTATTACTCCCATTCCATGCAATGAATTACATTTATGATTTGGGAGGATAATAGAACCTATTGTCATTGAGGATGTTCCATCCCTTGTGACCGTAGAAATATTGAATGAAAAATCTAAGAACCCACTCGGTACAAGAATCCCCATTATTGAGGATGTTGAAACATCTATTTAAACACCGACTGAAACACTTGCAAAAGCACATATTGAAACCACCCATGTACATATTCCAAGAAATCCACCATATCCTAAGAGACCGACCTTACAAAAAGAAATAGAGGAACCTTGCTTCAATCTTCTAGGTGAACTAAAAAATCTATTTGTTAAGATTCCTTTGTTGCAAGCCCTTCATGATGTACCCATCTATGCTAAATCTGTTAGAGATCTGTGTGTGAAGAAACTAGGTAGGAAACATAAAGATCATCTTCCAGTTCATGTGGTTGGGAAATTATCTCAGTTAATACTGGGAAAGGATCCTTTGGCTAAATATGATGATCCTGGCAATCCCACCATTACAGTACATATTGGGTATACTGAGATTCCTAATGTCTTAGTAGACTTAAAGGCAACAATAAATGTGATGACTATCGAAACTGTGAAGAAATTGGGACTCGCCAAACTCAGACCAACTCCCATGGTATTAGAATTGGCTGATAGATCCACCATTAGACCTGAGGGAATTTTGGATGACTTGGTAGTTTCTATTGATTCATGGAAATACCCTTCATATTTTCTTTTTCTCCAACCTAAATCACAGTTGGAGGGGCATCCATTAATTATGCAAAGACCATGGTTGGCAACAACATATGCATATATCAATTGTAGATCACGGTCTATGACAATATCTGATGGGACCAATACTAATATCTTTACTTTATATTCTCCAGCCAGACCCAGCTCAGACGTTGATACTCTATTATGGGTAGATTTGGAGTAGGAAGAAACTACTCAACCCTTGTTGACCATAGGAAGGTATTTGACCTTTAAAAATGAAACTAAGGATGATACCATCTGCAATTTCATCGATGAGCCAACATCGGTTACCAACCATGCATATCAAATCCTGGATAACACCTTGAGCGAACTTGAACAAGGAGAAATTACCAAAGAAGTCCTAGCTAAGAGTGTTGAAACTTTTCCCATACTCGAGAATTTAAAAAGCATCCCAGTAGAGATTGAACCTAGAAAGACCCTCAATGCTAATCCCAACCTTGCACCCGATGAACTAGAGTGTTTGATTACATTTGTTAAACAATATAAGGGAGCCTTCACGTGGGAATACATAGACATGATAGGAATTCCCTCAAAGTTGTGAAATCACCATATCTATATTAAGAATGACTGTAGGCCCATATGTCAACCACAACGCAGAATGAATCCAAATCTGAGATATATCGTGAAGGAGGAAATTCAAAAACTCTTAAAGTCTGGGTTTATCTACCCTATTTCAGACAGTGAATGGGTTTCCCCATTAGTAATTGTGTCTAAGAAGAATGGAAAATGGTGCATCTATGTGGACTATCGAGAGATTCATAAGGATATAAAAAAATACCATTTCCCTTTGTGATTTATCGATCAGGTCTTGGATACCTTGTCTGGAAAAAAAATATTCGCCTTTTTAGACGGTTTTACCGGGTATAACCAGATTCAGATTTCCCAAGAGGACCGAGATAATACTACGTTTACATGTCCTTGGGGCATTTTACATATAGGGTGCTTCATTTTTGGTTATGCAATGCACCGACTACATTTCAATGAGTTGTGATTGGAATCTTTTATGAAATGGTTAATGATTGTGTAGAAATTATTATGTACAATTTTACACCTTATGGTAGCAATTTTGATGAAGCTCTGAAAAATATGGAAAATGTTTTAAAACAACGTGATCAGACTCACCTATCTCTCAGTACTGAAAAATGCCATATGATGATGAGTGAAGGTATAGTCCTGTGACATTTTATATCTATTGTAGGTATACAAGTGGACCCTGCCAAAATTAAGGTAATTATGAACATTCCCATTCCTAGAACACAGAAAGAGGTACGTAACTTTCTTGGGCATGCTGGTTATTATAGATGTTTTATTGAAAAACTTTCTAAGCTAACATCTCGCTTATTTACCTTTCTAATGAAAGATGCACAATTTAAATAGACAAATGCATGTCAAACAACGTTTGCAGAATTAAATAAGAGGTTATCTACACCACCTATTTTGTGCAGGCCTAATTAGGCATTACCTTTCCATATTTCTTATGATGCTTCACATTCTGCCATTGGAGCTATCCTGGGGTAGCAGGAAGGCCATAATCCATATGATATCTATTACGTCAGTAAGAATTTGACCCTTGTTTAACTTAATTAAATAGTAACTGAGAAATAATTCCTTGCTATCATTTATGCTAACAATAAGTTCTAACAATATATCACCGGGTATTCTACTTTCATCCTCATTGATCACTCAGCTATTAGATATCAGATGCACAAAACTGTTACTAATACTCGAGTGACTAGGTGGGTACTATTATTACAAGAATTTGATATTACTATTATAGATAGAACAGGAAAGGAAAATGGTGTTGTTCATTTTCTTTCTCTACTAATAAACAATGATGATAATTCTCCGATTAAGGATTCTTTTCCTTGTGAACATTTAATTGCAGTTTCATCTCACTCACCGTAGTATGTAGATATTGCTAACTATCTTGTTGTTGGGGAGCTTCCAGCACACCTATTAAAGAGGGAAGGAAGGAGGATTGTGCAGCAAAGTGTTAGGTATCACTGGATAGAGGGATATCTCTTTTACACAGGCCTAGACCTGGACATTAGGCGATGTGTAAGGGAAGATGAGGTCCACAATATCTTGAAAGCATGGCATGATGAACCATGTGGAGGACATTTTGCCGACAAAATAACTGGACATAAGGTGTTGATACTGGGTTATTTATTTCCCACCTTGTTTCAAGATGAAAAAAGGTATGTGCAAGCATGTGATAGCTGCTAAAGGATGGTTCAACCCAATAGGTTGTGTTAGCACCTGTGCTAAATTTTTGAGGATTTTTTGCACATATATCCACACTGATTCCCCCTGAAAAAGAAAGCCAGTAAAATGATGGGTGAGGTCTAAAAATTCTATGCCATATGACCTAGAGGTGCGCAGGAGTGGTTTGGAATGTTGTGAATGGGTTATTCCATGGTGTGGCATGAACAAATATCGAAAATCCTAAAGTTATAACCTTGCATTTGATTTCAGATATGAAAATATGCTTAGGGTTATGTGGTGGAGGAAATGAAGGGCGCAAATCCGCAGTGATCGGGATTGACAGTCATAAACAATTCCACAAAGGCAAAATGCTTGGTATAAATAATTTTTGGTAATTGCGGAATGATTTTAAATGACTGGAAGGATCAACCATTAGATCGAAAGGTGGAGGAAGATCAATGGTCATATCGAGTTCCACCGATGGAACATGCACGGAGAAATGAAATCTCCAACTCCGTGAAATCGGATAGGGGCCGCAAGTTCCAACGGATTAGATCACCCATGGTTTTCAATCTACGGTTGAGGTTGATTCTACTGGCCCAACTTGCTCGCTACGATCAACTTTAGGAATCAATGGAATTCGGTATGAGGAACAAGATCCAACAACCTAGATCAAGAGTTGATATAGATCCACAGCCGAGATCCATTCCGCTGCTACAACATGCGTAGAGAAATGAAATATCCAACTCCACGGAATCGGGTGGGGGATGCAAGTTCTGACAACCCAGATTACCAATGGTCTCAGATCTATGATAGAGATGGATTTCACTAAGGAAACTTGCATGTAGAAGACAATGTCTTAGATCAGCAGAATTCGGAAGGCTCCGCAGGTTTCGATGGCAAGGATCAACTCCCTATTTAGATCTATGTTGACGATGGATTCTGCTAATGCAAGGTGCATGAAAAATAGGAATGGTCAGAATCAGCGAGATGTGGTGGGAGCTACGCGATTCAACGAATCGATGGAGGTGGTTTTAAGATCAACGATGGAGATTCATTCCGCTGAGCATAGCTGCAGTGAAAATAAAGGGACAGTATGAGAAAGGACAAAGGACTTATGATCAGATCGACTGTTTTGGATGAAGGGGGGAAAAACGAACATATGGGATGATGTTTCTACTGGAAAAGGTGTGAGAGGGATAGAAAAGTGGGATAATATAAAATATACATGCACGTGAATTTAGGTCATTTGTATCTTAATTGTGCATTGGAAAGCGATAGCAATACTGTGCATAAAGCAGCCATCTAGGAAAAACCCCATCAAGATACTTGTCAAAGGACCAAGTAGGCCATGTTTCTCCATTACACAACATATATAACATGGCCAAGGTAGAAGGGGTGGCTGATCAAAACCTAGAATACCAAAAAATCAAAGAACTCTTTGAAGACAGATATTTTGATATTTTCAACACCATACTACTGAGTGGACCCATAGAAACTATAAAGAACAAACTGAAGCTACTTAGGGACCAGGGCACTGAATATGCATGGTTTCTACAGGTCATTTTCCCACATTTTCTCCACTGACCAAAACCTGAATTTTCTTGAGTTCATCGACTGGTGCACCGGTAGTTACTCTGATTTCGAGAACGTAACCATGGATGCCTTTAGATCTAAAATTATTTTCCTGGTCACCCCTCTCGTCATTAGGAACACATTCTCTATTCCTGTAGAGTTCAATCAGAAATCTAAAGAATACAGTGAAGAAATAATTGTCCAGTGCTTTAGAGAGTCATCTGTGGAAAAGAAAGAGAAATTCTTTAAAGCCTGTTTCAAACCCGACACCCAGCTAAAAAAATACCCTTACCCTATAGATGCTGGTGAATTCAATGAGGAAACACAATGCGTCACAACCCTCCTGATTCATTTTTTAGGGATGGATAATGAAAAATACGTCAAAGAGACCATGATGAGTTTGTTGTTTACCCTGAGCACCTACCTAGTCGACTCAGAGGACCCCAACGAGTCAGTCCAAGTTTCTTGTCTCAAGTTTGATGAGTTCCTAGCTGAGAACATTCACTCTCAGCTAGTGGATTTCCCTAGGAAAAGAACCTTTAGATTTCAGTGCTACTTGTTGAGAATGTTTCTGTCTTTCAATGAAGAGAACCTTCAACTTCCAGAAATGATGATCACAGAGGAAATTAATAGTGATTACACCAAATTTATGAATGTTTTTTATGACAAAAGTGTATGGTGCCTTATTCCAGAAGAAGCTACACAGGGTTTTACCTGAGATGAAGGAAACCTTGCAATATTCCCTTGACAAGAGGATCGAAGATTGGTTCTTGTAAGAACAAAGTACAGTAATCAGGCTATACAAATCTGTTCGTCAACCTTACAGGATGCATTCCTTCTTGACTCTAAGGGTGTTCACATTAGAACTAATCAGATAGAAGCTGACAGTGGAAAATGAACACTTCCTAAGTTTCAGTAATTCTTCATAGATTAAATTTCCTTAGGTCATGGGCCCATTTGTCATAAAAAATAAGGCTGCTCTCCCATTGGTAGAGAGTTTTCTTAGAGAGTTGGGTTTCCCTACTGAGGCTTCCATCAATTACAATCCCCATCACATCATATCAAATAAAAGGAAAGCCAACAAAAACAAGCCCTTTGAGCACCATGAGGTGGTAGGAATGCTTGAGGCTCCAAATTGATCAAAATATCTCAAGAAGAAGCAGGTAGATGATGGTATGGAAGAGGACCCTACTTCTCCAAATCATGGAAAAAACTCGCCCCCACCTAGCACTTCAAGTTTGGGGCTAGAAACAGAGAAGATCACACCTTTGGCTAGTGTCTCTGAACATTCCAACAAGAGGGAATTCGCTGATGTCATGTACACATAGGAGGAGGACACAACCAACACACCTAAGAAGCAGAAGTTGGATGGGGCAAGGCAGCTGGTACAGGAAGCTGGTGGTAAAGGTAAGAATAAGCAGGTAAAGGTCAAAGGCCCTGCCTTTGAGATTCAAGAATATGAATTTTCCTAGACACCTGAAGGCTCAACAAACATATATAGGTCCAAGACTGAGATTTTGGACAAATACAAAGAAAACAAAGGCATCACCATGAACGAATCTCTCAAGTTGTCTACAGAGGTAAGGAAATCTTGTGGGCAAGAGGTATCTCTAGTTTATGTCAGATATCACAAGAAGAATACATTGAATTTGGCTATAGATTCTAGAAACATAGTAGCTGAGATGAGGATAAATCAGGATGATATCCCTATACCAGATATGATCCACCTCCATAAGTAGACATCGGACACCATCCATACTAATTTGCTGAAGTCAAATCTAAATATATCCAAGCTAGAGACTAGCAAGAGTAGAGTTAAAAATCAACTGAGACAAGAGAAGGTAGAGAACAGGGCCCACCAGGCTCAGATCAAGAAGCTTCAGACAGACTTATTATTGGCTGAAAACCAAGCTAATAAAGGGGCTGGCACACACAAGTTGTTAAATGAAAAATAAAATATCATTCAACTGCTAAATAAAAAGATGAAGATTCAAGCTACTCAGTTGATCCAAGCTTCAGATCTATCAGAGTTAGAAAAGGAGAAGGAGAGCTGGAATGGTAAGCTTATAGAATTCTAGGCCTAGCTACTAAAATTTATAGAGAAAGAGAAACAATGGCAGAAGGATACGACCCTCATAGTGGAGAGTGAGAAGGCCCTCAAGGACAAAGTAGATAATCTAGAGAAAAAATTCGAGGAGAAGGAGAGGGAATTACAAGAGAAAGAAAAAGAACCAAAAAAAGAAAGTGTTCCCCCTATCAATGAACCTAGTGAGTTCTCCATTGTCTAAGCCCTGACACAAGTAAGTCTAAAGGATTTGGAATGGACAAGGTTGAAGCATCTGGACAAGAACTTGGAGGGATTGGTATTGAAAATAGAACGTGAAAGGAAGAACTAGGAAGCAAAGTGTGCAGAATTGTAGGGTAAGAATGAGAAATTGGTACAACAGGTCACAGGGAAATCAACTATCCAAGGAGAAAAGCACATAATATGGGATTCCCTCATATCAGAAGAGACTAAGTTGATACCCTACCTGGATTACATTCTGAACAAGTAAAGGATTATAAAAGCAGCCAAACAAAGTGTTACATCATTCAAAGAGAAGCTAAATAAGAAACTTGTTGACTATGCTAAAAATTCTATAGAGTTTCTAAATGGGCTGAAAGAAGAGGAGATCATAAAGGCTTGCATAAGGGACAGTATTTATGTCATCACTTGGGCCAGTAAGGTGGTACATCAAGGCCATCATTTAGAATTTGTTGAGGCGAATATTGTTATCATGGCACATGAGATCAAAGTGTTTATCAAAAGGTTTAACCCTTTGGTAAAAATGGGGCTACCATTCTTCTCGCAGGAAAAGGGTGGCATGCTGTCACAGACTGAATACCATGACCAATTAATTCGATGCATGTTGGACCACTCCAAATTCGGAAATATGCAACAGTATCTATCAGGAAAAATAATTGTTGATAAGCTGGCAGATGAGTTCGATATAGTGTTCACTTTTAGGGCCACGTGTGCACAGTTGTTGGATTTTTCATATAGGGACCATGTTGTTTCCATTGACAATATATCTGAGCATCTGAATTAATCTTGGATCCCTCCATGTTCGAATTCTCTCATACATCCTGGTCACCTTAGATATCAGAGTCTCTGAATGGGAATATTCGATCCTTGTCTGACCAAGAGTTCCACATACTTACCTCTAAATTAGCCCCGTTAACTTCCACTACCATAAGGAATTCTTCTAACCCATATTTGTCTCCCACTGCTTCCAAGCTAAATCATCCTTCATCTTCCAGCCTTACAAATCCTTGCATTCCTACAGTTCCTCACACCACAACAATTTTCGTTACACTGTTTGCAATCCCTCTTGGAAACCTTGTTGTAATCCCAAGGATGGAAAATCTATTTTCCCCTATTCTTCTTCCTGTTGCTCTTCATGACCTCCCTCTAGGTACTCCCAAAGGCTCAAACAATTCAATGGGGAGAGGGGATATTCAATTGAAGAGCACTTGTGATGGTTTTTAGACTGGATAGAATTGGAGGAAGTAGACCATGATGATGTTAAGGTCAGACTCTTTGCCCAAATTCTTGCTCGAGAAGTGAGAAAATGGTTCAAAAACCTCCCAGACTACTCCATTCTGAACTACCAATCCTTTGAAGATTCTTTCAAGGGAAAATGGGCAGATAAGAAAAATCCTAAGCAATATATGTCCCAATACCATTCCATGAGGAGGAAGGATAGTGAATCCATCCAATAATTTTCTAATAGATTTATGAAGACCTATCATTCTATCCCTTCCTAATTCAAACCACCCCTGGTTCTGCCCAACTCCAATATGTTGAAGCCTTTGATAGTGAGTTCACCTTGTTGCTGAGCAAAAGGAGATCAACCTCTTTGGTTGATATGATGAAGGATGCCATAGAGATAGAGGTGAACCAGTCTGCTTCCAGAAAGAAGAAGAGGGACGAGGGATACTGGAGGAGAGAAGAGGGAGATAGAAGAAAAGATAAAGAGCCTGAACAACCTTCCTCATCTAACTCGCAAGAGATCAGAATGGACATGATGATGAAGGCCATGGAAAAATTTATAGAAATACTCTCTGTGGATAATAGACCATCTCCCAGGGAAAATCAAGAGCAACAAAATAGAAACCAAAATGCTAGGAGGCCACGTATCCTACAAAATAGATAAAGAGATCATAGAAACCCTCCTGATCCACCTATCAGGCCCCCATTTCAGGAGAATTATGTGGAGTAAGATTATGAAAATCAACCTGAGGATGAAATCCACCAGCTAGATACTGACTCATCCTCCACCTTTTTTACCAAAGAAGAGCATGATAATTCCTATCAAGAGGTGAGGGAGCTTCTTGTTGAAGAAACAAAGGAGTTTAAGAAAGGATATCAGCTTACTGTCATGCATTTGCAGAGATAGATTGGACTGAGAAACAAAGATGTTCCTATTATGAGGAATAAAGATGCAGGAAATAAGGCCTCTACAAGTAATCCAAAGAATGAAACACCCCTAAGGATAGTTCCAAAAATGTGACAGATCCCAAAGGGAAAGAAAGGAAAGAAGATAATCCAAGGAGCTCAGATTAGGGACAAACCTCTTTCAATCTAGAGGCCGAAATTGCTAAGATCAACATCTTTGTCTCCCTTACAGAGTTATTAAAAAATTATGAATATCATTCCAATATTGCAACTGTGCTAAAACCTCCAGGGAAAATCTCTAAAATATTAGATTCCCTGAACCTTCAAGATGAAAATCCCACCATCCTGTTCGGACCCTATGTAGATGAGCCATCTGATGAAGACATCCCTCCCTTCTACGTTAGCCTAAACATTCATAATTCCATTCTGCACAATGCCATTAGGATGGGGCCAACTATCATTCATTCATTGCAAATTGAGATGGGGCCATCTATCTTCTTTACAGAAGGAGCCAAAGACAACTAAAGTTCACAGAACGTTGCCTTTTTACCCACTCAAGAGGAGCTGGAAGGAGTGTGCGATGTAATCTTTAATGGGGCAGCATGCAGAGAGGGGGTAGGAGTTGGAGATTGGGTAAATCCCCCCAAGATGGAGAGATTTAAATTATTCCTACAAAATTTCCTTCGATTGCACAAATAACAAGGTAGAATATGAGGCTATGATGTCAGCAATTTAGATATTGAAGGAGCTCTAAGTCATGAGGGTGGTGATACATGGGGACTCGGAGCTAGTAATTAAACAAATGCAAGGTGAGTATCAATCCAGACATCCTCGGATGAGAAGCTATAGAAATGTTTCCCAAGACCTAATAGAATGTTTTGAAGAATGAAATTTTTATCTGATTCCCAGATTACAAAATTTTATAGTTGATTCTTTGGCCACTTCTATTGTTGTTTTCAAGGTCCCCATACACCCTATTGGAACATACAAAGTTGAGGTTAGCCACAGACCCTATGTCCCAGATAATGTTAAGATTTGGAAAGTCTTCGAAGATGAAAAAAATATTTAGAACTTCCTCACTCTCACTGGGGAGTTTTATGGTTTGAATATTGATGAAAATAACGCACTCCTAGAATGGCCTACTCTCGCCCAGGAATCCCTATCAATCTAGGATGGCACTTCACAAGACATGTTGTAGGTCAAGATTGTCGTCCCTGCTGAGTCTGCTAAGGGCTGCAAAACTGAAGAAGTTTTCATTCTTGAGTTGCAGAGGATTGATGGGCGACAAACATATCTAAACAATCTTGGTGGCATAGAGATCCTGCAGCTCAAAGGTAACTCTATCCCCAGGGGTTTACTTCTTTTGGAAAATCTCTTCGACCCAAATGATGTTGCCAAGAAACCTTAGCTTGTCCCAAGCTGTGAGGATGTGGAAGATGTTAATATTGGGATAGAATATCATCCCAAGGTCATAAAAATATCAAGAAACATCTCACCCGAGGCCAAGCATAAATACATCTCACTAATGAAAGAATACTCATATGTTTTGTATTGGAGCTACAGTGATCTCAAGGCTTATAATCCAACACACTATACCAATAAAAAGGGATGAGATTCCTTTTAAACAAAATCTAAGGAGAATGAACCCCAAGCTGCTTCCCATGGTGGAAAAAGAAATAAAGAAACTATTTGAGGAAAAAATCATTCTTTCCCTAATTAGATTCTCAAGGTGGGTGGCCAACTTGGTCCCTGTAAGGAAGAAGAATGGAGAGATAAGGATATGCAATGATTTCAGAAATATGAACAGAGTTTCTTTAAAAGATCATTATCCTCTCCCTAAGATGGATCACATTTTGTGAAGGATAGTAGGCTCCCAAAGGATCTCCACCTTGGATGGCTTCTCAGGCTACAATCAAATCATGGTGCACCCAGAAGACTAAGAGAAGACAACTTTCACCATACCCTGGGGAACTTTTATGTATGTAAAAATGCCATTCAGACTCATGAATTCAGGGGAAACCTTCCATCGGGCCATGGACATAGCTTTTGCTGACAAAAAAGACAAGATCTTGGTTATCTATTTAGATGTAAACACTGTCTTTTCAAAGTCTGATGAGGAACACGTTGCACACCTGCTAAGAATGTTCAAAAAGTGCAGAAAATTCAGCATTTCTCTGAATCCAAAGAAGTCATTCTTTTCCATGAAGGAAGGGAACCTGCTGGGGCACATAATTTCTCAAGAATGCATCAAAATAGACCCAAAGAGATTTGAGGAAATTCATAAAATTGATCTCCTTCACAACAAGGTTGAGGTTCAGTATTTTCTGGGGAAGGTCAATTTTCTGAGAAGGTTCATTGATGCCTTTGCTGATATAGTAAGGTGTATAACTAGCATGCTGATAAAGGAAAAAGAAATAAAGTGGAGACCTGAAGAAAAACAGTCTTTTGAAGATATAAAGAAGGCGATTTATGAAGCCCCTGTAATGGCAAACCCTGATTTCTCCAAATATTTTCTCATATTCTGATTTGCTTCAGAGCATACAGTTTCTGGGGTATTGTTGCAAAATAATCGTGAGGAAAATGAGCAACCCATTTCCTTCTACAACAAGAAATTGAGAGATGCCCCACTGAAATACAACATCCTGGATAAGCAGGCTTATGCTCTGGTGCAGGCCTTGAAGGAGTTTCGAGTTTACATCCTACACTCTAACATTATTTCCCATGTCCCCACCAGTGCAGTGAAGGATATCCTAACCCAACCAGATCCTGAGGGTAGGAGGGGAAATGGATAGTAGTCCTACTCGAATATGACTTGGAGATAAATCCTGCCAAGTCAATTAAAGGCCAGGGGCTAGAAAAACTCATGGAACAGTCTAACTATGACGCTCTTAACCTACACATGATTGTTGAATTGTCTACAGAGGAGAAAAATCCCAAGGAACATCCAGATCCAAAAATAGTTGAACACTTCCTGTCATCCCCATGGTGTACTGACATTGTCTTCGTGCTACTACACCTGCAAGCCCCAAAGGGTATGGACAGAACAAGGGCTAGATTCCTCAACCAGAAAGAAACGAGGTTTTTCATCTTAAATGGGAATTTGTATTGGAAAGATTTAGGAGGAGTCCTACCGAAACTGTGTGGATGAACAGGAGGCTAAGAAGCTCAGTAAATAATTTCATGTGGGGGAATGTGGAGGTCATCATTACTAGAAGGCCACTGTAAATAAGATCATGAGTGCATGATTTTATTGGCCCACTATATTTTCTGATACTCACAAGAAGGTTGTTTCCTGCCATAAATGTCATATATTTGAAGGAAGAAGGAATATTTTACCATTTCCTTTGAAGCCCATACATGTTGAAGCCCCCTTCCAGCAATGGGGACTGGATTTCATTGGAGAGATAAGACCATCTTCCTTAGGGAAGCACAAGTGGATCCCCGCTGCCACATGGCACATATTACTTCACTAAGTGGATTAAGGCCATCCCAACTAGATAGGCCACTGAGACAGTGATTATGCAATTTCTGGTGGAGCACATCTTCTCAAGGTTTGGGGTCCCTAGAAAGTTGATCACTCACAATGCTGTTGCATTCAAGTAAAAAAGGATGGTATAATTTTGTTTCAAATATCATATACAGCTGGGGAATTCCACAACCTATTATCCACAGGGAAATGGGTTGGAAGAATATTCAAACAAGAGTCTTATGAGGATCATCAGAAGCTCTTGCAAGACAATAAGAAATCTTGGAACACAAAGCTGACCCACGCTTTGTGGGATGACATAATCAATGTGAAGAAATATATTCGCACCTCGCCATTTCAGCTGGTCTATGGCTCAGAGCTAATATTTCCTAGTTCCCTAAGCTTTCCAGTGATGAGATTGTCACAAGAAGAAGATGTTGAAACCCACCCAACCCAGAGAAGGATGTATCAGCTGGTTGAGCTACATTAGCAAAGAGAACAAATTTTTTATAGAACTCAGAAATTTCAAGACAAGATGAAAGAGATCTTTGACAAAAGGAAAAACCTAATGATTTGTAGATGGGGAATGTAGTGTTACAGTGGGATGCACCCCATGAAGAGAAGGGGAAGCATGCAAAATTTGATCACCTATGGAAGGGGCCTTACAAAATTGCAGCTTTCAGAGGAAAGAATGCCTACATATTGGAAGAGATGGACGATGGTCTGGTATCAGGAGCTCCTCTCAATGGGAAGCTCCTCAAACATTACTTTCTTTGAGGCAGGTTTGTATATACCATGTAGTTTGATGTTTGCATGTGTGGATAACCCTCTGGTGGAATCGAGACCCAAGGTGAAGGCAGTAAGGTCCATAGGAAGGGCTATCATTTATTTTCTTTTCTTTTCTTTTCAAATTCAAAGTTACATGCACCAAGGTGAAATTTTGAGGCAATAAATTTTAGTATAAAGCAAAGTTGTGAAATGAGTTGGGATCTTCCAAGCGCAATAGGGACCAATGGATTAGGCACTTAATCTACGAGGTTCTTTGCTAACTCATAGGGAGGATAACATCCCCAACTTGGAGCCGTTGTTAGCACCTGTGCTAAAATTTTAACCTTGAAGTTATAACCTTGCATTTGAGTTCATATATGAAAATCTGCTCAGGTTTATGTGGTGGCGGATATGAAGGGAGCAAATCCACAACGATCGGGATTGACGGTCACAAACAATTCCGCAACGGCAAAATGCTCGGTCTAAATAATTTTTGATAATTGTTGAATGGTGTTAAACAACAGGCAAGATCAACTGTTATATCGAAAGGTGGAGGAATATTGATGGTCATCTCGAGTTCCATCGATGGAACATGCACAGAGAAATGAAATCTCCAATTCCGTGGAATCGGGTAGGGGCTAGAATTTTTGACAACTTAGATCACCCATGGTTTTCAATCTGCGGTCAAGGTTGATTCCGCTGGTCCAGCTTGCTCGCTATGATCAACTTTGGGAATCAATGGAATTCTGTATGAGGAACAAGATCCGATGGCCCAGATCAAGACTTGATCTAGATCCACGACTGATACCCATTTCGATGCTACAACATGCACAGAGAAATGAAATATCCAACTCTGCGGAATCAGGTAGGGGCTGCAAGTTTCGACGGCCCAAATTACCCTTGGTGTCATATCTACGATGGAGATTAATTTTGTTGAGGCAAATTGCATGCATAAGACAATGTATTAGATCAGCAAAATTCGGTAGGCTCCGTAGGTTTCGACAACTAGGATCAACTCTCGATTTAGATCTACAACGACGATGGATTTCACTAATGCAAGGTGCATGATAGATTGGAATGGTCGCACTCAATGATATGTGGTGGGAGCTACGTGATTCAACGACCCGATGGAGGCGGTTTTAAGATCAATGATGGAGATTCATTCAACTGAGAAAAGATGCAAGGAAAATAAAGGGACAATATGAAAAAGGAAAAAGGAATAATGATTAGATCGATGGTTTTGGACGAAGGGGGGGGGAACAAATGGATGGGATGCTGTTTCCACTAGAAAAGGTGTGAGAGGGATAGAAGAGTGGGATAATAATAAAGATACATGCACGTGAATTTAGGTCATTTGTATCTTAACTATGAGTTGGAAAGCGACCAACTAGGACAAATTCCATCAAGCTACTTGTCAAAGGACCAGGTAGGCGACGTTTCTCCATTACACAACATATATAAGATGGTTGAGGTAGAAGGGTTAGCTGATCAAAACCTGGAATACCAAAAAATTGAAGAAATATTTGAAGACATAGATTTTGATTTTTTTGACACCATACCACTGAGGGGACCCATAGAAACTGAAAGAACAAACTGAAGCTACCTAGGGACGAAGGAACTGATATGCATAGTGTCTATAGGTAATTTTCCCAGATTTCCTCCACTGACCAAACCCTGAATTTCCCCAAGTTCATCGACTGGTACACAACTAGTTACTTTGCTTCTGAGAGGGTAATCATGGGCGCCTTTAGGTCTAAAATCCTTTTCCCGGCCAACCCCCTCGTCATTAGGAACACATTCTTCGTTACTATAGAGTTCAGTAAGAAATATAAAGAATACAGTGAAGAAATCATTGTCCAGTGCTTTAGAGAGTCAGCTGTGGAAAAGAAAGAGGCATTCTTTAAATCCTGTTTCAAACTCGACACCTAGCTAAAAAATTACCCTTACCCTGTAGATGCTGGTGAACTCAATGAGGAAACACAGTACATCACAACCCTCTTGAGTCAATTTTTAGGGATGGATACCAAAAAATACGTCATGGAGTCCATGATGAGTTTGTTGTTTACTCTGAGTTCCTGCCTAGTTGACTCAGAGGACCCCAGCTAGTTAGTCCAAGTTTCTTGTCTCAATTTTGACGAGTTCCTAGCTGAGAACATTTACTCTCAGCTAATGTATTTCCCTATAATAAGAACCTTTAGATTTCAGTCCTACTTGTTGAGAATGTTTCTGTGTTTCAACGAAGAGAACCTTCAACTTCCAGAAATGATTATCACAGAGGAAATAAACATTGATTACACCAAATTCATGAACTTTTTTATGACAGAATTGTATGGTTCCTTTTTCTGAAAGAAGATACCCAGGGTGTTACCTGAGATGAAGGAAACCCTTTAATCCTCCCCTGACAAGAGGATTAGAGATTGGTTCTTGTCAGAACAAAGTACAGTAATTAGGATATACGGATTTTCCCATCAAACTTATAGGATTCCTTCCTTATTGACTCTCAGGGTGTTTTCATTAGATATAATCAGACAAAAGCTAATAGTGGAAAATGAACACTTCGTAAGTTTTAGGACGTCTTCAAAGATTAAATTTCCTTGGGCTCCCATTTGTCATAAAATACAAGGTTGCTCTCCCAATGGTAGAGATTTTACTTATAGAGTTGGGGTTCCCTGCTGAGGCTGCCATCAATTACGATCCCCGTCACATCATATCAAACAAAAGGAAAGGCAACAAAAACAAACCCTTTGAGAACCATGAGGCAGTATGCCTACTTGAGGCTGCAAATTTGTCAGACTACCCCTAGAATAAGTAGGGATATGATGGTATGGAAGAGGACCCTACTTCTCCAACTCAAGGAAACAACTCACATTCACCTAGCACTTCAAGCCTGGGCCCTACAGCAGAGAAGATCACACCTTTGGCCAGTTGTTATAGCTGATTTTACCACACATGGTTGATCACATGTTTATGGCCTTCCCTGTCCCTCTGCAGAATATTTAGACCCCATGGACTGATATTATAATTTGATGTTTCCAAGTTCATCCCTAAAAAACACCTGTTTATTGTTGTACGTGACTTTTAAACCCATACTCGCGTGTATATGCATATTTTGACGTTAAACCCACGTACATCAGGATGTGTGCATAAATCCAAATATTTTTGGAGTTTTCCTTCATGTGTGTCTGAACCACTTGACTCTTGGCCTTGCATATGCCTCGAGATCGCTCGAATTTGACCCTCCATTACCCCTTTGGAGTGTTATATAAGGAACCTCTTGGATACATTGAAGAGGAGGAATTGAAGAGCAACGAAACTATAGTCTGTTGTTGCCATAGCTCGCATATACCTGAGTTTTCATCCCTTTATCCCTTTGGAGCAATTTGTGTTCTTCACAAGCTTGCCTTTGCATGTGAGCTTGCTATCGAGAGATGGAGGATTGAGGTGGTGGAGGCCCAGGTTGAGAACTCAGTTTCTCCAGTTTGCAGATGTGCCGATAGAGATTGTCACTTGTGTAATATCTGATTTGATTAATAGAAATATCTTTTCCTATCCAATAATGTGCGTTTAAATGAATATTGAATCCATGGATGTGTTTAATTGCTTATACATTGTTGACTATATATGCTAGAGTAGATCTAACACCATATTATATAGCATGCTTGTCTTGTTTGCTTTTGTTGAGAGAAAATTGTTAACACAAGAGGGATTGGAAAAATCTCAATGGAGATCTACTTCAACCGTTCGGAATAAGGTATGATTCGAGATCCTTTAGTGTTAGATGTTTGGTTTCTCTTGCATATTGGGAAGGCATTGATTTCTCATGTTTAGTTGTCTGTTGTGGTACACCCCAAGCCATAGGAAGTTTCTCTCCGTAACAAAATTGACGACCATACTAGGGAGGTTCCTAGTTGTTTCTCTTTAGGGGTTTTTGGCATTCAATGTAATTGAATTGCTCTGATTTCTTTGTTTCTGTGTCGGGTCTGAGGCATGTTTTCCCAGTAGGGTCCTGAAGGAGTAAATTGTGTCTCAACTTGTTTGGCTGCCTTATTTTTATTTATTTTTCTTCATGTACGTGGGTTTAGCTTTCACAGTCGCATGTACATGCGGGTTTTCCTAGAATAGTCGTGTATGTACGCTGGTTTATTGAGAACAGTCATGTATGCCTTGATTTTGAGCTTTATTGGGAGGATTAAGTGTTGCTGGATGATTTTGGATAATTTTTTAGTCTTCTTGGATGCTTCTGGAGTTTGTATACACCCCTGTTTTTTACCAGAGACTGTTTTTTAGTTTGATTTTTGGAAATGTTCTTGTCATTCATTTTGTAATTTTTTGTTTTGATATTAGTGCATTATGTCTCTTTTACCTTGGTGCTTTGCTTGGCTGCTGTTTGTGAGTGGTTGCAAAGTATAAGGGTTGTAGAGTCATATTTTTGCTTTTCTATCTCATTTAATTCAAAAATACAAAAATATTTTTCTTTTTGCATAGTTATGCATTCCTTTCATTTTGCATTAGCATGGTACTTGCATTAGGTTTGCTTGGTGAATTATAGTCAGATTTTCATATAGGAATGATTGCATATACATTTGAAGGAAAAATATTGCACTTGATGTAGTAGCATACCCTATTTTTCATTCTACAAAGTGCATTTGCATTGCTTGTTAGGTGTGAATTTTACTTCTTATTGCATCATCACTTCATTAGTTGCACGCCCATTTACCCTTTCAGTAATACAGCCAATTAATATCAACGCATAATAAAATGAATTACATTATTTTATTTTCTAGGGTGCATCAACAAGATTAGGTTTTAGGGTCTTGGAATAGTTCATTGTAAGTTAATTCTCCAAGACCACTAAACAAAACAATTAGGTGTCTGTCCAGGTGAGAGTGTGAAACCCTTGGTATAATTAGTGTTTCTCCAGATGCTCCTCTTACATGAGAATTCAGCACGACGCAATGCACATGATTGTGACTGGGATGACCCTTGGTTTCTTTCTATGAGCACTGGAGATATTTCTAGGATTGTATTCATATATGGGGGCCGTTGAGGTTTTGGCTAGTGCACCCCTGGGGTACCAGTTGTGCTTTCAGGCTTCGGGCTTTGCTACCCTGCCCATATAGTCAATCTCGCGTGTGACTGTCCACCTGAGCATTGGTTATATTGAGGTGACCTTAGTTTCCTTACCTAAGTTATCAAGGGGGTATTGGTAGAGGCTATTCTACAGGTGTCCTAGCCAGGTAGGGGACAGACATCACAGTCGCTATATGCGTTGAAGCTAAGGGCCACTATAATTAGTTACGAACCTCTGCTTGTTGTGTATGGGAGTCTCAAGCCTATCCTAGGAGAGACATACCTGCTTCATTCGGGAGCTCACATATCCTACCCTTGTTTTGCTTGTGATTTGGATTTACATTTTTTAGGTGTATGCTCTGTGCACACTAGTTTGCTTAGGATTGCGTAGCTAGATTGAGTCTTTTATTTTTATTGAGTCATTGTGGATTTGGGTGCGCCACCTCATAGTTCTCATTGTTTATTAGGACTTCCTCCTTCCACGTCTCCTCCTCCTTTGGGAGAGAGGACCAGACAGTTCGAGCGGACTACTTCTCACTTTGATTCACACACCATGGGAGATCATCAAGATTAGATTCCAGAGATGTCCTCTCCACCTCACGAGGATGGGGAGGGTGATCCTACTAGAACATATGATCCATCACATGAGAATCCTTCACTATTTACTTATCATCACACATTCACGGGTCGTCGGTATTGGCTTCCGGGTGATGAGACTCACTATGAACCCACAAGCACTAGTAATGTTAGATATGGCATGCCTGATATCCCCGAGTCCAATCCGACATATCATGTCGAATCAGAAGGTTACCCTAGCACTATACTTGGGGGCACTTCCATTCCTTTCCAGGAGGAGAGGTTTGGGGGCACTAGTCACATTGCACCTTCCATTCTTGTGGTGGAGGCATCTTCACATGCCCATCCTAAGCCTTGCACTAGTAACCCTATTCGGATACCAGAACTGAGACATGTGAACATTGGAAACATCACTTACATTCCTTCACATGTTCCATTGTCTTCGACACCAGTACCTTCAAATGCCTTTTTAATGACCCATCCCCCCCCTAATCCGCGTGGGCCTTCTGTTTGGAATACCGCTACTAGTCATGTCCGTCCTAATCTTATTCATACCATAGTATCACAAGGCCATGTGCCTCCTTCCATGTCAACAAGACATGTATCTTCACATGGGCCATCTCATGGACCATCTCGTGGACCATCTTATGGTCCAAAATATGGAGCTTCACATGTACCTTCTTATGGACCGTATTACGGACAAAACTATCAATTGTATGGGTATGGGCATCAACAACTCGCTTACTCTCCTAATTATGGATTTGTAGCACCTCACAATCAGGGTAATCCACATTACAATGCTTCCATGCAGCCCTTCATGGGTCAAATGGGAGGAGTTTATTGTCCCACTAGCCAAGGGCATGGTGTCTATAGAAATCAATCCTATCAAGGAGCGTGGCACCGATCGGCTCAACCTAAGCTCCCTTTCCTTGCGAATTTGAACCTACCTGATTTGTTGAGATTGACGAATGATCCTATTTCTCATATTCCAGGATGGCCAAAAATCCCTACCAAGCTTCCTTCGGACATTCCCAAGTTCGAAGGTAAGGCTGGTGAAGATCCTGGTGAGCATGTCACCACGTTCCACCTTTGGTTCTCTTCCAATTCCTTACACAATGATTCCATCTGTTTGAGGCTATTTCAACGCATCCTCACGGGTCCTGCGGAGAAATGGTATATAGAGTTACCAGGGGGGCTTATGCTACGTTCAATGACGTTGCCATGACTTTTCTTAATCATTTCTAGCTACCCGTATGTTACGATGTCGGTACCGAACTCTTGTCAACCTTCTGACAAGACAAAGCCATGCATATTTCAAATCATATTCAAGAGTGGCATAGACGAAAACGATTAATTAAAGCCTTTATACCACCAGAGTTTCTTCTAGAGTGGTTCCTCAAGTCATTATTACCTTACATCGCAAAGGATGTTTCTACATCCAGAGTTCAAAATGAGGACCAAGCTATCTTTAGGGCACAAGAGTTGTATTTGATCTATGCTCAATCCAGACTCTTGTATGAGATTATCCTGAATGCTCCAAGATCCAATTTCGACCCCAAGATTAAACCTGGGCCACATGCCGATGGTATTGTTGGCTCCACAAGTACCAAGCCTGCAGACTCGATTACAAAACAAGTGAGCCAGTTATCGATTAACCAACCTGCATCGGGACAAGTCACGGCTTCGTCTCAACCTACCCAATCGACATGTGTGATTTCAGTGCAAACGTCAAACCCAAAAGGAAACCAAAAGCCTGGATGGAATAAAATGAAAGCAAAAAATAATTGTAAGGGTGGGAATAAAAATGAAAATGGTAATAATAATGACAAGAACACAAACAATGCTGGGGGGGCCAAGCAACCTAAATGTAAGGTGAAGTTTCCTTGTAAGTTGTGTAAGGATGATAACCTCACTCACTTGTGCCCTCATATGGAGGATGCCTCGAAGTTCATAGCATGGGGCCCAACTGTGTTTACTAATCCTTTACCTAATAATCAAAATATGAACTCGAGGACCGTTGATCCTAGTTGTCCATATGGTGGAACTCAAAACCCACCGGAGGCCGCTAGTGGTCATGGTTGCATCAACATGGTGAGATCTACCAAAGTTGACACATGTGAAATATTATGATTCGTCACAACCAAACCTTGGGAAAGAAATTGATCCACCCGATAGTTCTTTGCAAATTGAAAAACCTACAGATAAACCTGAAGCTCTGCCTCGCATTCCTAAGGGAGTCTTGAAGCGCTCGGGGCACAATCCTAATGCCCGAGCTGCCGAAAACTATTCAGTTGTCGAGGATTTGGGCCAGTCTCCTTGTGTGATGTCCGCATTAGAAGTGCTTCAGACTTGTCCTCCACAGATAAAGGCCTTGTTGTCTACTCTTGGGGTTAGTGATGATAGCTCTTCTTCCATAATCAAATTTGAAACTATAGGAGTACTGCCTTGCTTTCCTTACTATGTGTCTCTTTTTATTCATGTAGAGTGTCTCAACAACACCATCATGTGTACTATCATTGATGAAGGCACTACCTCTTCCATGATGTCTTTGTCTTGTTGCAAGGGTTTAGGTTCTCCCAAGTTGTCTCAGTCTTCCAACATGTTGACTACTTTCGATGGACGATCATTTTGGTCGCACAATATACTTCCTTCTCTAGAGGTCCAATTGGGAGGGAAAACTATCGCGATCAAGGTCGAGGTGGTTGATGCGCCCCTTGACTACAATATTTTGTTGGGTAGGAATTGGATATACAATATACAAGCTATAGCCTCTTCCCTCTTTCGAGTGGTTTTATTTTTGTTTAATGGGAATATCATTACTATTGATCAAAAGTATTTCCAAAATCTGAGTGTAAACGCATCATCGGGAGCTTCTATCCCGATTATCAATCATTCTCAGTCGACAACTGAGAATGTGGGTGTGGGTATGTATCATTCTCTTATGGGAACCTTTTGTTTTCCTATGCCCGTTCTTATGATTGGGTCACGGTCTTGGTGGGGCTTCATCCTTGTTAAATTCGGTATCCTTTCGCACTACCTATATGGAAGATCCTTGGATTCTTCCTTCACCAAGTACTTCGAGTATGCTTGTCGAGATAGACGTCTCGTTTCCTGCAACAATGGTGGCATATCAAGGGAATATTGATCATGCTGTATAGCCTATTTCTTGCTCTTCGTGGACGGAGGAGGAGGACCCTTATGTGCTGTCGGCATGGGTAGTAGAGTCATCTCACTCTCATGATTACCTAGATGATGTTTTTCTGTCAGATGAAGCTATTATTGAGGCCATGTCTGGGATTGAGCAACCTTGGGAAGAGTTGCACCATAGATCATATTTCCTTCCTAAACTTAATCGTTTAGAGTGTGATGAATTTAGGCCAATTCTAAGCGAGAAGGTTGGTAGCCCCATGGTCCCATTAAGCTCTCCTAGTCAGATGGCTGAAGGGAACATGGCTAACCTATCACCAACGATTCCTATCAACATTTCTCGTGATCCTGGTAAGATTGAGAATATTTGCATTGGGGTGGATTGTTCCCCCAATGAGATTCAAGAGTATACCGAGCTGTTTAAGGAGTTTCGTGATATTTTTTCTTGGTCATACGAAGAAATTCCAGGTATAGACCCTCGTATTGTCAAACAGGAAATCAAGACTTATCCGGATGCGAAACCGATTCGACAACGTTTGCATGCCATGAATCCTAAAAAAGCACCCACCATTAAAGCAGAGATAGAAGAACTACTCAAAGCTGGTTTTATCTATCCCGTTCCCTTGACATAATGGGTTTCAAATCCTGTTTCGGTGGATAAGAAGCAGGGAGCGATCTGAATATGCATTGATTTCCGCAATTTAAATCGATCCTGTCCTAAATATTATTTCCCTACACCATTTATTGATCATATTTTGGATGAGTGTGCGGGCAGTGAGGTATTTTTCTTTATGGATGGCTTTTCTGGTTATAATCAAATACAAATTAATCCTGAGGATCAACACAAGACCGCATTTATTTGTCCTTCGGGAACTTTTGCATATCGGAAAATGCCCTTCAGCCTTCAAAACGCTGAAGCTGTGTTTCAGCGGGCCATGACCTTGATATTTCACAATCTTAAAAAGATTATCGAAGTTTATTTGGATGACTTCGCTGCTCACTCTCATTTGAGAGTGCAGCATCCTTACCATTTGTGATTAGTGTTCAAAATATGTCGTCATTATCAAGTTCATTTACATCCTCATATGTGCATATTTTGCATGAAAGTGGGTCATTTAATAGGATTCATTGTATCTATGGAGGGTATTAGAGTTGATCCCTTAAAGGTTGAGGAAATAATTCAATTGTCTCCCCCGTGTAGCATTCAACACCTTCAGTGTTTACAAGGTATGGTGAACTTCTTACGAAGGTTCGTGGTCAATTTTTCCAACTTGACTAAAGGATTCATGCGTTTGTTGAAGAAGGACACCCCTTTTTGTAGGGATGAGCAAGACCAGGAGTCTTTTGATGCTCTTAAGAAAGCCTTAGCAATAGCCCCCGTGCTTAGTCCACTAGACTATAGCCATGATTTTTTAATTTACGTGGATGCATTTCAGGAGACGGTTGGTATGGTATTGGTTCAATAGGATGAGGAGCTCCATGAGCATGTCATATATTATTTGATCTGAAACCTTATTGATGAGGAACTTCATTATTCCCATGTGGAGAAGCTAGCCTTAGCCACCGTTCATGTGGTTCAGCGTTTGAGATATTACATTCTCCTTTGCCAAACTTTGGCCGTAGCTCACATCAATCTATTTTAGTTCATCATCACCAGAAGGATGGTTGGGGAAAAATATAATAAATGGATTGTAATTTTACAAGAATTTGATCTCGAATTCGTTTAGGCAAAATCGAAGAAATCGTTACTCTTTGTTGAGCTCATATCAAATTTCCCAAATTTGGACGAGGAGGAGATTTATGAGGATTCTTTTGTTGACGATCATATATCCTCATCTTAACTATAGACCCTTGGTATGGAGATATTATCATGTATTTGCAAACATTGAATGTCCCTACTCACCTCTCACGGGATGAGCGGCGACGACTACGTCACGTAGAAAACAACTACCTCATAGTGGATAATACTTTGTACCGCCATGGGGTGGATTCCATTTTGCGTCGTTGTTTAACTCATGATGAGGCTGAGGTCATGCTTAATGATTTCCATAGAGGGGTGTGTGGTGGTCATTTATCTCAGCTTTCTACAACCCAAAAAATCCTAAGAGCAGGTTATTTTTGGTCGTCTATCTTTAAATATTGTGTTAATGCGGTCAAGAAGTTCCACCATTTCCAAGTGTTTACATGTAATATGTGTTTGCATCTAGCCCCTTTGCACCCCATTGTCATCGTCGGTCCCTTCACCAAGTGGGGGCTTGATTTTATGGATTTCAACCCGGCTTCGGCTAGGGGGCATCATCATATTATTGTGGCTGTTGATTACTTCACGAAATGGGCAGAGGCTATCCCCATAGTTAAATCTAATAGTGAGACAGCTGCGCATTTCGTATTTAACCAGATTATCACCCGGTTTGGCATTCCGAGCGAGCTTGTCACTGACCATGGCAGGAACTTTCAGAACAAAATGATGGAAGAGTTGGCTTCCAATTTAGGATATAAGCAAGAGCACTCCTCTTCTTATTACCCTCAAGCGAATGGACAGGTTGAAGCAGTGAACAAGTCACTTAAGTATATTCTCCAATGAACCATCGCACAGAGCAAGAATAATTAGCATATCATGTTGTATCCTGCTTTGTGGGCCTATAGAACTGCTGTTAAGATTGCCACCGGTTTTTCTCCCTATCAACTTGTGCATCGACACTTCCACATTGGAAGAATGTTTGGTCCACTTAGAGCAACTTGATGAGTAGCGCCGAGATGCCTTAGTGGCTCTTGAGGTTAATAAGCATCGCATTAAGGTCCAATATGATAAGTCTGTCCATCTGAGGAGGTTTAGTGAAGGTGACTTGGTCCTTTTGTGGGATCAAGCTAAGGAACCCTTGGGGGGTAGAAAATTTTAATCCCATGTGGCATGGTCCTTACGTGGTTAAGAATGTCTTAGAGAAAGGCACCTATGAGCTGGTTGATTATGAAGGGACAGCCTTGGCGGAGCCTAGAAATGGGCTCTATCTTAAAAAATACTATGCATGATCCTCAGCTAGGGCTGATTTTTGCGTATTATTGTACAGTTTTGCATTGCATAGTTAGTTTTTCTTATCGTGATCGGGTTTTTTTATTAGCTTTCATTTGTTATGGCAGATGTCGATGGATTCTTCCATTTACATAGGATTCGCTGATGGTGCTAGCTGCCACACTCAAAACTCAGCTTTGGCTGCTTGGGTGATCTATACTCCTACAGGTCAAGTATTGTCTTCAGAAGGCATATGTTTATGGCCTTTGTCAAACAATGTTGTTGAATATAGTGTCGTTATTGAGTTATTACATATGGTGTTTATTCTCTTAAGGTACGTCTTGATTCACAGTTAGAGGTTTCACAACTTAATGGCTTGTATCATATTAGGGATTCGACATTATTATGAAGATTCTTGCGTGTTAGATTGATAAAACAACAATTTGAGAGTATAACACACATTCATGTTCCAATAAATTTTAATCAAATTGCTGATTCATATGCTAGCTATGTGTTAGATTGGCATTTGTTTCACATACCATAAGCATTTCACAAACTCATTTTTACACATGTAAATAGAATAATAATTGATCATCATAAATATTTTTCATTAAGTTCAAAAAAGGTGACGTCATAATACATAAGTGTCATATACAAAATTGGGGCTTTCGATCCACCAGAATATACTACACAGTCATACAAAAAATATACACCCAGGTCTCTAAGCCTGAGATGGAGGAGGGTGCTGATCATGATAGCACACCATGGATTTAGCTAGCTAGCGGAACAATCGAACCCATGCTCGTGGTACTCCAACCACCTGGCACTGCATGGCCTCAGGAAATTCCTCGACTTGTGCCATGGGTACCCTATGTGTCAACCGAACAAAGTTCGTGTGAATGCTCTGGAGCGTCCACCCCGCATCTGAACCCATGATATCATCACCTCTTCCCCTCCATCGATGACAAGGAAATCCATCTGGCCGTCATGGTCCTACATCTGCATATACATGACAGAGTGTCACTATGTGTCGTCACACCAAAAAGATGTCTTTTGATTCCATATATCAAAAAACACAAATAAATTAAATAATTCAAAAATTAAAAGTGGGTTTTGGATTCATTACCTATGTCTCCATAAGCCGCTCCTGGTGGTAGGGGCATATCTGGGTTTCCATGGAAGTCTATCCCTGCATAGGGGTAGTCGTTTATGGCGACGATCTGTCTTCGCCACCATGGAAATAACTCTACTGGGTAGGGGTTAGCCACCCTTCCACCTCCCAGTCTGCGCATGGCATTATCCCAACGTCACTGAGATAGATCCCAGTCTCCATGTGGAGCAATGTCTACTCTAGGGCTTAGCCCTAGCACCTGCTCAAAGAAGAATGTGCTCAGTATGCTTCCAAACCCGAAGTTCTGCACCCTTCCCATATTGTAGTCATTGAGCTGTTGTTTCATGTTGCTTAGTAGCGTAGTACTCCAGTCATATACTATAGGCCGCATACACTCTACCGCATAGAACATCATTGGACCTGAAGCGTGGTGGAGTGATGCCAAACCTGAAATCCTGCCTAATGCCAAGAGTATGGCTTTCAGCCCTAGAATATGAATCGAGTTTTTCTGGATTTGACTCCCAGCCTTCACTGTATTGGGAAGGAAATACACAACTATGTATTCACTTATTTAGCCCACCTCCTGGCCCACGATATCAGAGGTTCACCGCCTCCCCTCATTGGGACAAACATGTGATGAAATATATGTCCTCAACCTCAATGCTGAGTGACATCCCATCTATTTAAAAATTTGACTCTGGATCCCAGTAATCTACCAGCAGCTGGAGTAGTATTGGCTTTTCCCTCAAGCTTCCAAGACACCAAAACTTGTATAAACGACATGCCCGTAATGCTTGTTGAGCCATGAGGTCAGCTTGAACAGCTTTCTCAACATCGCCATGTTCCCTCTCTCTCCACTCTAGCAAAATCCTACACAAAAAACATATTTTTTTATTATTATTTGCCTATAAAAAACTTGTTCACGACCCTATACATGACTATTTTCAAAACAGACACGTATGTATGCGGGTTTCTAGGTATTTTCTGCGTATGGTGAGCCCTATACACGGAAAAGTGCTTGATTTCCTCGTGGCTCGAAATGCCCAAGTTGGGATGGCCTAAAAAATTAAATTAACCATGAAAATTTAAAAAAATTGCATGAAAATGAAAGAGAGGGGCAAGGGAATTTACCTGGATCAAACGTAGAGGGATTCCGCCAGACGATGCTCCCGGAATTCGCTTCTGAAGTTCTGAGCTCAAATGCACTATGGTGGGTAAAAATTCAAAATGGTATGAAAATTTTTAATTTTTCAATATTTTATAGAAATTTTTTGAAATTTTTACCCACTTTCTATAGTTTTTTACCTTTTCTGACCGTTTTTGGACCATTTGAACTTATTTGATGTTGTAGAAGCCCGTTTTGAGTGCGATTTGACCGTGTCTTCGACCCGTTCGTGCCTATTACAAGTATTATGTCTAAACTAGAATATAGGTTAGGTTTTCACATCCGCTTGCATTTTGCATGACCTTATGACCGTTTCATCTTAACCTTAGGGACGAACCCATTCCATCTTGTCACGAAACCTTCTTGTTGCTTTTAGAAGTGACAATATGCGAATGGTAGAGCTTTCCCATACATGGGTACCCTAGTTATATCATGTATTGCATTTGGTTCCCACGCCGACATTTCTCCTTTAGGGTGTGGGAGTCCTTTGTATAGTATCGCCATGACTTTGAGCAAGAGCTTCATACTCCTCTTGAACTTTATGTTGGACATTCCCCCATGAATCTCTTGTATATGTCAAGTTGTAATTGCATTATCATGAGTTTTGATTTCCTTATTGAGCCTTATGCCGGCTTCCCTGACTTTGATTATCAACCATAGCCCGAGCTTGTCTCATGTATAGCCAAGCAGAGCCTTTTTACATATCTTTTGTAGCTTGATTCCCCATTTTTTTACTGGGAGGGGACTTTCCCCCGAGTGTCATTATCCTGCACATGTTACCTTGCATTGAGCATAGGTATGTTCCATTGCTTGGAACTAGTTTTTTTGTCCCCTGATACTCGTCTCCTCCTATATTTATAACTAGAAAGCACTTTTATTATTTTTCAAGCTTTTCAAAATATCTAAAAAAGTCCAAAAAAAATCAAAAAACCAAAAATCCGGATGGGAAAAGATGTTATCTTTAGCAGCATTCGAGTCGTGTCTCCTTCGAACAGAGAACTGTATATCACAAATGTTGGTTGGGTTATTATTTTGACTTTAGGATATGTACTCATTTCTCTAAGTTTATCTCCGTCGACTGGTTAAGCTTCCAGTACCTATGGAGCCTCTGTTGATGCCTCTTGTGTCACAGAGATGTCCCAGTTTTTCATATCGAGTCTATGCTGCCAACATTCAGTCACCATTTGCCTTTACACTCTTGTTCAAAGGAATTTGAATCCTAAGTCAGCCATTCCTCAGTTGTCTTGACTTTGCATGTCGTCCATTCCCAGTACTATTACTGGTTCGTGCACATCTTGTTCGAGTTCTTCCACATTATACAGCATTGTTGAGCACCTCGTGTTGGTTGATGGAGGATGCCTTAATGTCCTCCTTTCAGTGGATTCCATCCCATCGACTTCAGATCATTTATTCTGGGATAGGATTCTAGAGTCATTTGAGTGCCTTGAGACTTACAGTCATCAGTGGTAGGTTCTCTCGCCATCAACAGTTTTGGGAATACATCAATGTCCCCTGATCGATGGATTCTTCCAAGTGTTTGACCTCAACACATCTATTCACACTTGTTAGATTGCACTCTAGTACCTAGATTCCCATTTTCATTATCAGTGGGTGATCTCGCGCCTGTTAATGGTATATATCAATGACCAATAATCAGACGATGAACTACTATGTTCGACCTCGACACCTTTATTCATATCGTAGGACATGTACTCATAGTGGTTTGTGTAGAAGACTTTCTAGCTTGGTGGCATTCCACATATGCTACCTCCTTGATCATGCCAGTGTTCATGATATTTCAGCTCTTGTGACTTGATTCTAGTGTATGTCAGATATCTTCAGCCATTATGGAGATCTTGATCCATTGTATATATTCAGCTTCTATGGAGATCTTGATCCATTGTATATCTTCATCATGGAGATTATGTCTATTATATATTGTATGTGGCAATGACCACACATGTCACATTTTGTATATCATGCCTATTCATGTCCATTGTACTCTTATGTATGTGGGATTGCTATATGTATTTGGAGTCATATCCAGGGATTGATTATTTTACTATACTGATGAATGGCTGGTTCTTCCACCTGGTTCTTCGTCACTCCACTTATGGGATGGATTTTATAATGTATTTCGGCCATCATGTTACCCCTCTAACCTCACACATTAGTGGGCATCTGTTATAGCTGATTTTACCACACATGGTTGATTACATGTTTATGGCCTTCCCTGTCCCTCTGCAAACTCTTTAGACCCCATGGACTGATATTATACTTTTATGTTTGCAAGTTCATCCCTAAAAAACACCTGTTTATTGTTGTACGTGACTTTTAAACCCATACTCGCGTGTATTTGCGGCCTTTGACCTTAAACCCGCGTACATCAGGATGTGTGCATAAATCCAAATATTTTTGGAGTTTTCTTTCATGTGTGTCCAAACCACTTTACTCTTGGCCTTCCATATTCCTCAAAATATCTCGGATTTGACCCTCCATTACCCCTTTGGAGTGTTATATAAGGAACCCCTTGGATACATTGAAGAGGATGAATTGAAGATCAACGAAACTCTAGTTCGTTGTTGCCATAGCTTGCATATACTTGAGTCTGCATCTTTTGGTCCCTTTGGAGCACTTTGTGTTCTTCCCAAGATTTCCTTTGCTTGTGAGCTTCCTATCGAGAGATGGAGGATTGAGGTGGTGGAGGCCCAAGTGGAGGACTCAGTTTCTCCGGTTCGTAGATGTGTCGACAGAGTTTGTCACTTGTGTAATCTCTGCTTTGATTAATAGAAATATCTTTTCATGTCCAATAATGTGAATTTAAATGAATATTGAATCCATGGATGTGTTTAATTGCTTATACATTGTTTATTATATATGCTAGAGTAGATCTAACACCATATTATATAGCATGCTTGTCTTGTTTGTTGTTGTTGAGAGCAAATTGTTAACACAAGCAGGATTGGAAAAAGCTCAACGGGAATCTACTTCAACCATCTGGAATAAGGTAAGATTTGAGATCCTTTAGTGTTAGATGTTTGGTTTCTCTTGCATATTGGGAAGGGATTGATTTTTCGTGTTTAGTTGTATGTTGTGGTACACCCCAAGCCATAGTAAGTTTCTCTCCGTAACACCAGTGTTTATGACTATTCCAACAAGAGGGAATTCTTTGATGTCATGGACACATCCAACACACCTAAGAAGCATAATTTTGATGGGGCGGGGCAGCTAGTACAGGCAGCTGGTGGTAAAGGTAATAAGAAGTAGGTAAAGGTCAAAGGCCCTGCCTTTGAGGTTCAAGAATCTGAATTTTCCCAGACACCTGAAGGCTCAAAAAACATATATAGGTCCAAAACTGAGCTATTGGACAAATACAAAGAAAACAAAGACATCACCATGAACGAATCTCTCAAGTTGTCTGTATAGGTAAGGAAATCTTGTGGGCAGGAGGTATCTCTGGTTTCCGTAAGAGACCACTAGCAGAATACATTGAATTTGTCTATAATTATAGAAACAAAGTAGCTGAGATGAGGATAAATCTAGATGGTATCCCTATACTAGATATGATCCACCTCCATAAGTAGACAGTGGACACCATCCAAGCTGCAGACTAGCAAGAGTAGAGTTGAAAATCAACTGAGACAAGAGAAGGTAGAGAATAGGGCCCACCGGGCTCAGATCAAGAAGCTTCAAACAGACTTATTGCTGGATGAAAACGAAGCTGATAAAGGGGATGGCACACAAAATTTGTTAACTAAAAAATAAAATACCATTCATCTGCTAAAGAAAAGATTGAACATTCCATCTACTCAGTTCATCCAAGCTTCAGAGCTATCATAGTTAGAAATGGAGAAGGAGAGCTTGAATGGTAAGCTTACAGACTGCCAAGCCCAACTACTAAAATTTAGAGAGAAAGAGAAACATGGTAGAAGGATATGACCCTCATAGGGGAGAGTGAGAAGGCCCCCAAGGCCAAAGCAGATGATCTTGAGAAAAGGTTACAAGAGAAGGAGAGGGAATTACAAGAGAAAGATAAGGAACTGAAAAAAGGAATTGTTCCCCTATCACTGAACTTGGTGAGTTCTCCATTGTCCAATCCCTGGAACAAGTAAGTCTGAAGGAGTTGGAATTGATAGGGTTGAAGCATCAGAACAAGAACCTGGAGGGATTTTCATTGGAAAGAGAACGTGAAAGGAAGAACTGGGAAGCAAAGTGTGCATAATTATAGGGTAAGAATGAGAAACTAGTACAGCGGGTCATAGGGAAATCAACAGTCCAGGGGGAAAAGCACATAATATGGGATTCCTTCATATCAGAAGCCACTAAGTTGAGACCCTACATGGATTACATTCTGGACAAAGAAAGGGTTATATAGGCAGCCAAACAAAGTGTTACGGAAGTCAAAGAGAATCTAAATAAGAAACATGTTGATTATGCTAAAAATGCTATAGAGTTTCTAAATGGGCTGATAGAAGAGGAGATCAGAAAGGATGGCATTAAGGATAGGATTTCTGTCATCACTTGGTTCAGGAAGGTGGTAAATCAATACCATCATTTAGAAACTATTGAGGCCAAGATTGGTATCATGGCACATGAGATCAAAGTGTTTATCGAAATGTTTAACCCTTTGGTAAAAATGGGGCTACCATTCTTCTCGCAAGAAAAGGGTGGCATGTTGTCACAGAAAGAATACCATGACCAGTTGATTCGATGCAGGTTGGACCACTCCAAATTTATAGATATGCAGCAGTCTCTGTCAGGAAAAACAATTGTTGATAAGCTAGAATATGAGTTCAAGATAGTGTTCACTTTTAGGGCCACGTATGCACAACTGCCAGATTTTTCATATAGGGACCATGTGGAAATGTGGGTGCTATCGAAGGAGATTTTTACTCTGGAATTACCTACAGTGGATAAGTGGAAAGAGGTCAAGAATTTTTGGAGGACCAAGTATGTTTTTCATGCCCAAGGATGACAGACATTAGGGAGCAATTGGTAAAGACAAGATTTACAATGAGGATGGGCTACTCTACCCCTGCGGTAAAGGAATAAGTCAGGATAAGTCAGTATAAAACCATTGGAGGTGCTCTGAACCATCATTTTCAATCAAGAGAGCCTGAGTCCCATACACCACATTGTTGTTTTTATCAAGCATGTGTATTATTCCATGATTCCTGATTTATGTTTGAATCGTGGCGAATGTGCCACCTCAAAGTTGTTAGGATTTGCAACAATGATTCGGGGTCGATTCCCTATTTTTGTAACTGAATTTGGATTTGTTTTGAGGTTGGTATCGGGATCCCATGACACTATAAATATAACCTCTATGGAGGAGTAAGGGTTCGACATTCATTTTGAATCCTTCTGTGCTTGGATTGTAGCCCTATAAACTTTCTTGGAAGTATTAATGAAAAATTTCTCCCAAGTTTCTGAGATTCATCATGGTGTTCCATGTTCATTTTATGTTTCCGTTTGCATCATTTTCGTATGTGTAAGATTCTACTAATGCATTCTAGTTGTATGTGAGGAATTCGTTTTATTAAGTGCTCATTTCATTAGAAATGACATTCGCAATGTGTTTATAATGATTGTCGTGGAATTCATCCTTTGTTAAATTCTCCATTTCTGTCATTATCCTTATTGTTGCTTCTACTAAAGGTGTTTTCAAGAGATTCATCCATAGATAGGTGCCTCTTGCTTCACTTGTTTTTTTATCCTTTCCCCTACCAGTGACTTGAATATATTTGACTGAATATAACACCCACTTTGCATCATATTACAAAAGGAAAATAACTACTCATTATTTACTGTAATACCCTTGAATGATTCATGTTGTGACTCCATTTCCCAATGGTATTTAACAATTTCCTGTCTAACAATCTCCACGTTACAAATATTTTGTTCTTGTCAAATATCTAGTCTTTTGAATGCTTTCTTAAAGCCATATGTGCATGTGAATGTTCTTGTGACAAAGAGAGAGCCCTCTTTGAATGTATAGGCTAGAATATAGTCTAAAGATTGGTTTGAAGTGGTTACCCAGTGATCTCCTACCACAACCATAGGAAAATCATTGGGTGATAATGTTGGAATATATTAAACCCACTCACAACTTAGGATAAAATAATTAATCATTATTTGATTAATTATTCACCCACTAGCTTAATTAGGTGGCACC
>LPNX010919140.1:134889-217563 GCA_001517045.1 Pseudotsuga menziesii
TAAAAGGTTGGATGAAATCCCACTTCAACCACAGTTGGTGGTGGAACCTTTTGATAAATGGGCCCTATATTTTGTAGGACCTATTATCCCTCCTTCAAAACAGAAATTTTATATTCTGGTTTCTACATACTTTACGACCAAATGGGTGGAAGCCACATCTCTAGTGAGAGAAACCGATCAAGCTGTTATAGATTTCCTGTATGAAGAAATTTTTACTCACTTTGGGGTGCCTAAAGAAATAGTAACAGATGGAGGATCCTATTTTGTATCTCGTAAAATGGACGCTCTTCAGAAATACCATATCCAACATAGGATCACTTCACCTTATCATCCATAGGCTAATGTCCAAGTGGAAAGCACGAATAAAGTAATTGGATATATCCTCACAAAGACGGTGAAAAGTCATTGCAATAGAGATTGGGTTGAGAGACTCCCTGAAGCACTATGGGAATATCAAACTACATGGCGTAATACCACATTATTCTCTCCTTATGAGTTGGTATATGGGAAAAATGTTGTCTTCATTGTTGAATTTGAAATCAAGACTTTGAGAAAAACATTAGAAGAAAATTTAGATCTGACAGAAGCTCAAAAGGACCGACTGAATAAATTGAATGAACTCGATGAGAAACGCACAATTGTTGTGCATCAGACTTTAGTGGTTCAACAACAACACTCCAAATGGCATGGACAATTCATTAAAAATAAGATGTTCCATGAGGGAGATTGGGCCTTATTATACAATTCACGATTCAAGAAGGATTTCAAGGGTAAACTACGCACCAAATGGTTGGGACCTTACAAAGTGGATACTATATTTGACAATGGTATTTTTCTGTTGACCATGATTGATGAGAATCAAACCCCACTCTTTTCTAATGGAAATCAGTTCCGGCTCTATCACACGCCACTCTTAAGGGCCCGATACATTTGTCTCCCATGTTGTCGCTGATCTAAACTGTCAATTGGCACAAGAACATGAGTTTCCTCCTGTTTTTGGTACTCTTTAATCTTTTATATATTTCCACAAGAATTTGTACATAAATAAATCTATTTGTTTTTGGTTTTGCAGATTGCTTGATAGTTTTTTTTAGTTAAGCTTTAATTGGTTTGGTTAGAAAATTTGTACGCAGGAATAAATGCGAGGGATCCAATCGGAATTGAGCAGTCCTAATGGGCCAATTGATGCAAAAATAGTAAACAATCCTCTGCAGATGCTGAACAATCACTCAGAATTATGAACAAAGAAGAATCATGGATTTCCGAGAAAGTTCATCGGGCATTGCTGAATCTTGCTTTTTGCTAAAACTACGCCAATTCTTCCTCCATCTGTCGAAACTCCTCCAATTCCTCACTCATCTGCCGAAACTCCACCATCTGCTGAAACTCTGCCAATTCCTCCGCTTTCTGCCAAAACTCCGCCAATTTCTCTGGTTTTTGGTGAAACTTTGCAAATTTCTCCACTTTCTGTTGAAACTCCGCCAACGTCCTACTCTTGGAAAAACTTTATTCGCATTCCCATTTGCAGTTGTACCTTGCCAAGATTTCTGCTAAAACTTTTCTGTATCTTTAGTTAAAGCTTCATTAACTCTTTCGCTTCTTGCAGAAAATCCACCATTTTTTTGCTGGAACATTGTCAACCCTCCCACTAGCCTAATTAGATTCCAGCGGAATTGGCAGTAATCTTACAATATCTTTTTGATAAATAACATTGCACCTGTTGCAATTTTTCAAAAATGAAGCCGACGATCCACTAAAACGACCACTTATTCATATAGTTAATGCTGACATGGAAACATTATGGGATATGGGCCAATCGAATTTCTGAAGTCACGTGTGAAGAACTGTCTTCATCAATTGATTTGACAACAAGGGAAGACCACCGCGAAGGCTGATGATTCATCACGTTAAGTATGGAGGTATGATTTATAATCATAAGTATGATTAGGCATAGAGTGTTAGAATAATCATGATTATATTACATACATACATCCCTGTCAATAACCTATAACCGATCTACTCAGTAGAAAGGACACATCACTACCCTTTTGCTGTACCTATTAAATGCGTCCATTTCATCTAATCTAGGCGATATTTTTTAGCACGAATCTATTCCATGATTATACCAACTTCGAAAAAATAACCAACAACTCTCCATTGTTAATTATTGATCCTACTTGCTACAACTCCAGCATCCAAATTGATAAATTTTCGTTTCTGACTTTTGAAATTACAGAAGAAGAACATTATGGGAGGGTTTGTAGTCCATCATGATCTTGAGACAACAGATGCATTACGACGGAATAGAGAAGCCTTCAGTATATTTGAGGAGGTTGGATGGATGGTATACTTTCATGTATTGAATGGCTTCCATAGGGAAATGACATTACAGTTCTCCATGATTCTGAGAGGGGACCACTCAATGGTTAAAGGTTTGAGAATTGAAGCCTCAGACCGAACAATAGAATAAGTTACAGGGCTACCCAGAATTGGGAGGAAGTGGTTTGGAGGAAAGAGGCCCAAACTAAATGCAATAGATAATTTCCTTGCAGTGGGGGAAAGTGTCCAACATAGGGGACGAGGATCAACACTGGAGATTTTACCTCGACCATGGGACCAGGTTGCGATATTCTTGAAGAATTACATTACATGTGAAGGCATGTACATATGATTTTGTCTTGATTTCTCATATGCTCCATGGTACATTGATTAACATGCCTTACTACCTTAAGAGGACATTACAAAACATGTCACACTATGCTAGAGGGTCTCAACACCCCCAACCCTCTATCACTAACCATGACCTTATCAAATTAGTAATACTATGGGCTCTTGAGTGAAGAAACCAAACCTTGGATCAATTTGTTGTTGGGGCCATGATAGACCGTGTGCCTATCGAAGAGGAATATGACGATCAGAGCCTATCAAATGAAGTTGGGGGGAGTGACAGGGAAGCTGAGGAAGCTAAAAATGATCAAGGAAGGGGTTTAGAGGAAGTTTTAACAATGGAAAGGTCTCAATCTATAAATCCCCAAGAGCATGTAGGAACCCCAACCAGCCAAGTAGAGACTAATGTCAAAGAAACAAGAGAGAAAATGGAAGCCCGAGAGGGATTGATTCAAGAAACTGAATCCTCTCTTGAACTAGAAAGGGTTATAATTCAAGAGGTTCAATTTTTGTTGTACCGGGAGAAGAAACTAGTCAAAAAAAGGAAGGATCATCCCAGAAGGATGACTATCCCTTCTTTGTTTCAGAATAGGTCAAAATAGTTGCAGAAGGCTTTATGCCTCCAGCACCACACAGAAACAAGAGGAGGTCACTCACCAAGAAATAGCCACTCATCCCATCAAAGAAAGAAAAGACCATAGTTACTGTTGCAGTAGAGGGAAAAAAAGGAGCCGAGGAAGACATTGAAATTCCAATCTTAAATCCTTGATTAACCCCTGGAACAGAAGAACCAGGGGGTATCTCAAATGCATTACAAAAGTTTGTTGATACACAAGAACCTGTTGTAGAAGGGGGTCAATTTCCAATAGAAACCCTCCTCTTAGAAAATGATTTACTGAAGCAGGAGGTACAACTGCTTAGGGAAGAGCTTTAGAGATTGAAGGAAGTAATAAGGAATCAGAAAATTCAAAGACTAAGCACATTGGATGAAGTAGCTGACAAAGTGGAAAGCCTTCCTTCTGAAACAGACAGTTTGGAGCATGATGAATTGGTGTGCCCTCAATGTGGGGATATATTCAAAAGTTTGTGGTATAAAGTCACAATCATGGGACTTTTTTCCTAGAAACTTAGGTAATTAAAACATGAAAATAATGTGACAACACAGGAAGAGCCAATGGTGGGGGATGAGCTGGATCAAAATATGGAAACAGATCCTCTAACCTTGGATAATCAAGGATCACTGGGTGAAAAGCATGAAATTGTTATTCCATAGGAATCATTGACCTCTGAGCAGGAATTACAAGAATTGGAAGAAAAATTGCCTCAACAGTGGGAAAATTTTGAAACACCTCAAGAAAAAGTTGTTGAAACACAAGAAACAACAACACAAGAAAAAGTTTTTGAAACAAAATAACCAACATCACAAGGAAATGTTGTTGAGGCATCAAGACCATCGATTCAAATTGGATGTTGAAACGCAACAACCAATTATCCAAGAAGTTGTTGAACCACAAGGACCAGTGGCATATGAAGAGGTCGCTGCGATCCCTGAGCGAGAGGGTCAAGAGGAAGCTGTTGAAACATTGGCAGAAAAAGAAATTGTTGATATTCCTGAAAAAGAGGGCCAAAAAGGAGTTGCTGAAACAATTGAACAAGAGGAAATTGCTAAGGTCCTTGAAGTGTTGTGTCAAGAAGACAATGTTGGAACAGTAGCACAATAAGAGGGAGTTGTTGAAACTCATAACTTACCTCTTCCTGGAAAAATGGAGGATAAAGAAAGAGCTCTAGAGCCACAAGAGATCATTGAGATGGATACCGAGGATGAAGAAGACACAAGAGTTGAAGGAAATCAAGATATGGAAAAGGATATTTCACTGATAAAGCTTGAAATAAGCAAGTGGAGATATTGTGCTTCCTTGTGCAAGGAAGAAATGGTCCCTCTTCATGAGCATAGGAAGGCCATTAAAGAGATTAGAGAAAGGTGGGTCGAGGAACTCATTTTCCAGAAATTTCGTTGGGAGAGTCTACATGAGCAGGTGAAATAATTAAGGAAGTTCAAATATATGCAGAAGGAGAAGGAGCAAATGTAAACCTTAATTCAAAAATTGCTAAGCTGCAAAGCTCCATCACCCTCCTATTCTGTATTTCTCTTTGAGAAAATGACTTTGTTCAAAATAAGAGATCTGAAGGAAGGTAAGCCTTATCAAATTATGAAAACCCCTAAATTTTTGGATACCTTTATTGCGAGCAATTTTTGTGGGAAGAATCTATTGTGTGAGATATATCTAAATGAAATGACATGTTTCACAGACTTCCAATATAACCCTATTCCTCACATAAGAGACATTCATATGAGGTAATTCACCTCTTTCGTCACTAATAATATGAATTAGTGGAACACTTCTCACACCTTCAAAAGAATGAGGACAATACCACACTTTGGATTCGAAGGGAACCTCAATCCCTTGTGTCCCTAGTAGCAAGACAAAAAAGACATCTTTCATCTCCTCAAAGGGTTAATCAGTTAATGGAATTCCAGTGGCAAGTTATTTATACCTGTTTCAGCAGGATCCTTATTCCTTGGAAGGAAGAAAACATCAGTGGGAAGCCTCTTCAACATCCTTAAGAGAAAAGGATCCATATTGTTTCAAAAATTTCAAGTATGCCTTATCTCGAGTGCCAGAATATGTTAAATGCATGGAAACGTGTGGACCAAGCTGGTTAGGATTGAAGTTCATATTTCCACTTATATGGTTGCCTGAGAGGTAGTATAAGAGCATCTACAAATTGACCAAGAAAGCATAGAAAAGTTGTTGGGCTAATTTAATTGCAAGCAATGGGTTTTTGAATACATGTGAGAAACCTAAATCTTCCTTCAACTTCACAAAATCCCATGAAAGAAACAACATTTTCCGATTACTGTGTATTAATTTTTGAGATCCTATAGCGGCATCTCTGTTAGAAGGCTAGGGCCCACTTTCTCCCAGAGGTGCCGATATTAGTTAGTTGTTGTTTTCCTTGATCCTTTAGTTTTGTGTGGTGTGAAATTGCAATTAAATTACTTTCAGTTTGTTGCAACAGTTTGGTTAATTGGCATAGAATTTAATTGACTACGAATTCATTTTGCCTAATTAAATAGTGTGAGTATTAAGAATAAGATTTCCTTTCATTAGTTGATTGCTGAAACACTCAACCGAGTAGTGTAACATTTCTCTCTGCAAGTGTGTTGTTTATTATTACTAGTACACTTGCGCTTTGCTACTGCATATTACCATTGTTAAATCTCTTCCATGAAGTACTGAACATGTAGATTACACATAATTACATAGTAGAAGAAGGGTTGATTCCTTTTATGATTGAACACTGCAAGCATGATTTAATTTCTTTGATGATGATTTCTTAGGATTTAACTTCTTGCAAAATCAATTTAGCTAAAATAGTTTTGAGCAGTAATCTTGGAGATGATGAGATAGGAGTGTGAACTTTCATAAGCTTTAATGGTCTTTGTTGATTGAAGTTAGATTGAGAAGCTAGTAGAGCATAGATTATCAATTAGACAAATTGGGTGTATTTCATTTATTGATCAGTTACTAAATTGTTTATGCATAGACTTTGCTTAATTATTTTTGAAATTACCAGACTTCCCTGGGTTGACAATTTATATTGAACACTCTGTTTATTAACTCCAAATTAATAGGCAATTAGAGTGACCAACAATTTACAATACCATTAATAAAAAATAAGTAAAAAATAACAATTAGGATTAGGTATTTAGGCCTTATTATCAGTCATATTTCCAAATTTCTACAATTATCTACTTTAATAAAAAAATATTAATTAAATACTAACGAAATTAGGCCAATATTACAACTTGACGTGCCAACTATATATTTTATATTAAAACTTGGAAATTCCCTTCAATATTTGATTACCCTTCAATCTAAACATCCTTCATGGTTCATAGACTACATAATAATTTAATCTATATTTCAATTAAGGGTTAGAAATGTCCCAAGAATTTTTTTTATCCTTAATCTAAATTTTCTTTATAGCGGTCCAGACACACATTCTATCTAGATTTTATCTAGATTTAATTAACCTTCCTAACTCGAAGGTTGCAAGTTGGAAAAGATCGTCTTGGCCTGGGTAATATGTTGCTCCTCTTCATCCTTGTTGAGGTCGATGATATCGGGCTTGTGGTCTAGGGGAGAAATAACATCATTAATGTTGCAAACCATGAATCTAATGCCCACATAATTGGACACAAGATTTTGTTTGGATTCAATGGTATTGAGATGGTAGCGGAAAGAGCACAAAGGATCCAATTATGCTCTTATTACACCCATATGACTTTTCATTTCTCCTCGTTCAACAATAACCTTGCCTAAGAGAACCTCCATAGTCCAATAAATATCCAATGTTCGATTGAAGAGGTCCATCTAAGCGTGAGTGTTTCCTGGGTCAATAATACAATCCTAGAACTCTTCTCCTTGTTTCTCCTCCAACACAATTTCTTTCTCCTCTTGAACCTTATATTCTATAGCCTTTAATTCCTTCTTAACTTCCTTAAAAAAATGCATGTCGAAGTAACGAGTAGTTTTGCGAGCTCGTTTCAAGTCCTTGGAGGTCTCCTTGCTCAAGACTTCAACCCCCTCCTCGTTGTCTCTATAGGTTTCCATCGTGTCAATGGCTCTAATCCCCTTCACTACAATATCAACCCCATGATCGTTCTCCTTTCTGACAATAAAGGGGATGCAAATATGGTCATCCACAAATGAATTGAAGTGAGAACAAGGGAGATGACTACCAATCTCTGTTCATATTTCGTAGCCAAGCATCCTATGTATCCCTCCAAAACATCATAATCATGATCCCATAAGTTGAATTGAACCCGAAGTACCATACCTCTTCACCAACCTCACTCATCTTTGTTTGATGCACTAGAGCTCATTTGGGTTCGCTCATCATTCTCGACTTGAGGTGGGGGGTTATTGCATTCATAGTTTTTCCTAAAAGACAATCAAATATCTCTTCCTGGCTACCACATGTCTCGACGTTGATGCCCCTATCACATCCCATTGTAATGTTTGTGTTTTCCACCCTACGTGGGGGTAATCCAACTTCAATATTATTGATCTTAACACATGTAGAAAAACACTCCAAACTAATAAATGCGCTAAATTAGGGACATATCAATCTCATCACAAAAATGTTGCAACAATTTATGATATCCTATACCTCTTTTATTACCACTTTACAAGAAATTAATTTGCTTCATTTAAAACAACAAGGTTTAGAATGCTAAAACATTGACATGGTATGAGGAATTTTGTGTGCGCACTTAAGAGCTTCATTACATATCATAATATATTAGCCATGAATGCGGGAAACACAAAAAGTATTATAGCCAAGTAACCTTTTTTCCCACTTCATTACTTTACTTTTTCCTATTATTGATTATATTCATGTTTTCCATTTCTCATTATTGTTCCTAATTACTTTTCTAATATTGGTTTTTTTTGCTAGTTTCAGGATTTTCCCTCTATTTTGTAGGTTAATGGTGAGTTTTTTAAGGTTTTACATCAATGGATATGCCTAGAAAATGGTGGAGAGTTTGATGAGGAAAGGGGTAACATTTTTGTTTAGCATGGGTACACATATAAGGGGTTTCACATCCCTTTATTTGTAGGTTCTTCAAGTTTCTTTGTAATGCTCAACATTCATACCTAGGGATCTTAGAGCATATGTTCTCCTCATAGGTATGGAATAACTAATGCTCCTCTTTGGTATAGAATCACTGATGCTCCTCTTTTTTATGGACACACCAATGCTCCTATTACATCACAACATGGACCATTAATATATATATATATATATATGTATTAATTTACTTTAATATTCTATACAAACTATAATGCAACTCTTGAAGAGAGTAAAAAATGAGGGTTTGTTTCATTTGGACATTACATATGAGAGAAGTGAAGAGGAGGTGTTTCTATAAATATATGAAATATAAATAGCTATGTATATAAGGAAAGGCAAAGGGTATTACAGTAAAGTAACCCTTTTTATCCCTTTTTAGTATTTCTTTTTTTCCATTATTAATTTATTCACGTTATTTTTTATTTCTCATGACCATTATTTAATTATTAGTTGGTTTTTCCAGTTGCTTGATGGTTTTCCACGTTATTTTAGAGGTTAATGGTGAATTTGTTTGAGGGTTTACATCATTGAATTTTGTTAAGGTTGTACAAGATATCCCCTTTTTTTCCAGGAGCACCAATGCTCCGTGTTTTTTTGGAGCACTGTAGTTGCTAGTGATCTTCTTTTGTGCAAGAGAATCGTTCTCCACTTCAGGAATATTACCCATTGTGGATGAGTGGATTTGGATAATTTTCATCAAACATTTTTCATGTAACAGTGGGGTGCTTTGTAATTACAAGAGATCTGCCCATTAAGTTTCCTAAGTGGTTTGACACTCACTATGGTTTTATGGGCGGTTTAACTACCCTTATCATATTGTAAAACTTAACATTTCAATATTGATTATTATACGACTCATATGGGGTGATAGGGACACGAGCATTCAACAAAAAATATAGTGACAAGGGTCATTCACAACAACCTCTTATGAGGCCCATGCAAAAGTTGGTAAGGATTGGGCCCGGTCTTCCAATGAACTCTAATTATGTTTTTACATGGGATTTGGGAAATATTTGAACATTTGTATTCATATTAATCCTAACATCAACTTAATTAATATATAAATATTTTAAAATCATCAAAACTTTGAACTTTAATAATCTAATAGCTTAGATTGGAGAACACATCAATTTAAAACTAAACACATATTTAGAAAACAATGAAAAACTATAACGTTCTTATTAACGTATCAAATGGAGAGGGAAAACGTTATTAACGTCAAAAATATAGTAAATGAGAAACATTGTTTACAAATTCCTATCAACTCTAGTCCTGGACTATTGTGGGAAAATATCAAAAAACTTATAACAACTTTGAACATCAAAATGAAAAAATCTCACTGCAACATCTAATATAGATATAAACACAAACAAAAATGTCCAAAGGGATTCTGTAACATGAGCATTTCACAAAAAAATGTGATTTTTAGATAAGTAAATATTAACTTTCACTATTAAACATAATTAGAGAAAAGTATGTTTTTTACGAAAATGTGAAATTTTTTGTTAGAGCATTTTATATTTCAACTATAAATTGCAACTAAAATAACAATAAAAAGGGAATAGTTTGTACTCTCAATTTCCCCCCATCTCACATCTAATCTCCCATTTATGGTCTTGATTTATAGTCGGACAAGACCCCATCCGTCACATAATCCTCACTACTTGCAGACCATCCTCTCCTTACACCCAAAGGAAAACCCCATGTGACGTTACTATCAAATGGTGTTAGTACTAGAAAGCATCATGAATTAGACAACAAACCTTGCAAATGAATGTCATGATGCATTAGGAAACAGACCTCGCAAATGAAGGTCGTTTTCGACCCGACTCTCCTCAAGGGCAAGGTAATACACTACACTAGCCCATATTTCATGCCAAAATATTCCATGAGCAACATTTATAAAAATGGGTAAATAGTACTTGGGATCATAAACTTGGTTACACTCCTCTCACCCATGTTGGGGCTCATGGATGCATTAATTTTGTTTTCACCACAATGGAGGAGCAACTCAAAATTTCCTTGGAGGGGCCATGGTTATGGGGCACATCAACTTTAACATTATTTGGATAGCATGCCAGTTTTCAGTCGATCTGGGAAATAATCCATAACCTTCCCCTCTGAACAAAAGTCCCTTGTCTTCCTATTGAATTCTGAGACCCAAAAATCTTCAATATCACTGGGGATTCTTTGGGTACTTTCCTTAAAGTGACTCTAGATATTGAACTAAATACCACTACCTTTGTGGATACTATTTGTGTTGAAATGGATATGGGACAAGGTCTCCTGGAAAATGTTATAACGATAGAGGTTGGTGATCACTCTTTTATTCAAGCATTGGATTATAAAAATGTTCCCTTCAAATGCTCACATTGCACAGTGCAGATCTCATGGTCACTTGAATATCATTTTTCCCCTCTATAAGAAATCCAATGTGATTACATTATAGGTGTGCACCTAGTTATGAGCCCTTCTAGTTTTGGGAAGGATTAACAAAAATCCAAAAAATGAAAAGGGAAGTGGAGGAAAAAAAGGATAAAGAACAGGATATGCTCCACAAATCTAATGACATATTAAAAGCAAAATTTGGATAAGTCACTTAACAATTGTAGGCAAAGATTAAAATCCTAGAAACAAATACTCTATCATCACAAGGAGTGTCTCCTCACCTACATGATCCTAGTTACTCTTAAGGGAAATATATTGTTTCTAATTCCAAGGAGGAAAACCCTATTCTTTCTTCTCTTGTTCATATTGTTGTTCTTGTGGAAAGAATAACCCCCTCCTCACATGTTCATTTGATCCATTATGAGGACACTACCATTGATTATCCCTTTTTAGAACCTAAAGTCTTGATGGTTTATCACACCTATGTCTATTTTGGAGACAAACAGTCGCCATACAACATGTGGCTAGTGGAGAAATCAATTGGAGTCCATATTAGGCAAGTCACAGGGATGTTTGAATAGTTGACTGAATAGATGACTCAATGGTCGATAAGATCGTGGTTGACATGACTACTATAACCGACTATACTTTGGGATGTTTTGGATTTTATGGAAATCGTTAGAATCAAGGACCCATATTTGTGGACCAAATCTTCCTCACTTTCAAGGAGTTTTTTAGATCTAGAGACTATAAAAGGACGACCCTATGGGTTATGCTAGAGTGCATTCAAGTACTCTCAATATGAATTGTAATGTTTTGATTATAATGTCATGTGCTTAATTATGTAACGGTGTCTTTAGACACCACCTTTCTTCTTGGAATATTGTTTCCTTCTGTGATTTTATTTTATGTTCTATAGTTCAAGGTTACCCAATTGGTTTTTGACCTAACCTTGTTGTCTACATATCGTGTTGAATCGAATATAGGGTTGATCGACTATACCTAAATATTTTTCAACTGATACCTCTACATTAACATTAATAAGATATATTAGATCAGAAGGATGACTTCAAAGATAGACTGTGTTTTTGTCAATGGACATAATTATGCAATATGAGCTACATACATGGATACCTTGTTGAAGAGCAAAGGAGTGTCACAGTTCAAGAAGACTACTATTGTTGATATGATAGATGTCGATGCTAAGTTTACAATCAACATTAAAAATGATTGAGCTATGGGTGTTATCATGACCTACATTTTAAGGGAGATACACTTTCATACAATCTGTTAGAATAATTAACCCATAGTTAGCTACCTTAGACATTAATTAATCCATTTTTGTCTTATTTGCCTAGTTTCCAATATTCCACTCTATGTAAGTTGTCTTCCACATGTCCTAGAAGTCAAACTTGCTAAAACTGAGTCATGGAGCGCTTGGGAAACCTCCTGGAATCCATATTTAGCATATCTGCTTTATTCCAGATTCTCCCTAGCGCATGTCTTCTTTTTCTACTTTATTGCCTGCTTTACTGAGTTTTATGGCAAAAGGGAAAGTAAGACTAGGTGCAGTTGACTTGTTTTTTTCCCTCATCATCCTCCATTCTTTTCTCCTAATAAAAGCATGTATGATTTGTCTTTCCATCACCTATTATCTTTCCTACTTGACTTTGCCAATTCATGAGCTCCTAGGCAGATTTGGAAACTGCTTTATGCACCTATGGGGGATTTGACTAGATTTAGTAAGCCTACTTTTGACTATTTCGAATGGCATCCTTATGCATTCAAATATCTCATGTAATTATTTATTGCGGAATCCTATGAATTCACAAGGTTGGCTATTGTACACTTATTCAATACAGATTAGTGTTATGCTCCAATTTCAGTCTCCTTTGTGTGTAAATTTGCATGTTTGATTAGTAATTTTGTGAGTGCAATTGATCTATCACCTGGGTTCAATTTCCACACAAGCGGGATCGACTGTCCTCATGTTGTCTAGAATAATTTAATGGATCTATTCAACAACATAAATCAAGGTGAATTTATGTAGATAGAGAAAGAGTTGATCTCTTAGAAACCTCTTTCCTTTGATCAAATAAAGAACTATTTAGCTCGCATTAAGGAGATACACCTGAAATTGGGAAAATGTGGCAAGTATTTTCTGAAGGAGGATGGAAAACTCATTAAGATAGTTCTAATTAATTTGAAGACACCATATGCTATTTTATTTTCCTCTTTTCGATCCAATTAGATGTCACACAAACAAGATGGTAAGGATTTTACCTATGGCACTTCCTCTGAATTGTTGATTAAGGACTAACAAAAGTTGCTTGAAGAATGGAAGCTTGGTATAAAACACCTGGCTCAGTTACTGAAAAACAAAGTCAAGAAAAACCTTAAAGAAACTGGATGATAGGATCACCAACAAGAATGTATCAGCCAATCTACAAAATAGTCGCCATCGAAGAAGAAGGATAGAAAGAATACCTGTTGACATTGTGCAAAAGTAGGACATGTAGAGAAGAAATGTTGGAAGAAGATGAAGGATTTCGAATAAAAGGTCAAGCACTTTGAGGATAATGCATCAACTCTAAAGTCGACCAATAGAACTCTTCAAAATTATACATTCTTTGATATCACTTCCCACGCATTGCATGCTCATACTTACTAGACATAATGGATAGTTGATTCTGGATGTACTCAGTCATATGTCAAAGGATGATTCTCTATTCTCTTCCTTAAGTGGATCTCATGAAGAGAAGATTTATGTTGTTGATGATTACACTCTCTAAGTCATTGGAAGTGGAGATGTTGAATGTCAGCATGGTCAAATATCAAATGTATATCATGTGCCTAGTTTAAGTGCAAACTTGTTGTCGTTCGCTCAACTGACAAAGACTGAGAAGATTGTTGAGTTTTGGTCAAATCACTTTATCATAAAGGATTTGAGGCTTGCAGGAGCAATTGTTTCTTCAAGGTATTTTCACCATAAAGATAGACTTTATAAATTATGTGATTCCTTCAGACTAAATACACCGATTGCAACAACTACGACATCTGGACCAACTACACTCATTACTTAAGTCTTAGACTGGCGACAGAATTCAAATTTGGCATGAATGACTTGGACATCTAAACTTTCGAAGGTTGAAGATAATGATAACTCACAACATGGTTACTGGTCTCCCAAAGATTGTTCCACCTATAATGGAGTTTGTATAGGATGTATGCTTCAAAAGCATCATTAAGCACCTTTGACTCAAGGAAAGAATGGCATGCACATAACTCACTAGAGCTTATTCACAATGATCCCCGTTGCATGAAAAAACCCTCCTTCGCAGGTGCAAATTACATTTATAAATTTATTGATGATTTCTCTAGATTTATTTCTAGATATTAAATTGAGCACATAGATCTATGGATCAACACACAACTCACAAAATAGATCACACAATTTACTCAGCAATTGAAGAATGAAACGGTGCAAAAATGGCTTGCAACTATGAATGCTTTCATTAATCAAAAGTAATTAAATAATAATTACAATGAAGTACAATGGATAAATAGCCTCATGCAATTCCAATCCTATGTGAGGAAATTCGAATTGGTTTGACTCTACTTGACTGAATGGTTAACTGACCTTGTCTAAATCATTATTAGAGTTCATTGGAGTTCTAAATCACAACTCAAGTGTCTAATTCAGTGTTAACTAGTCTAACTGACTGAGGTAGGTGAGTAAATGTGCCTCACCTGCATGCAGCCATGCAATCCTAGCGCTAACTGAGTATAACTGAATGTAAGGGATTAGAACTAAATGTAACTGACTCCTAACTGAGCTTGACTAGTCACCAACTCAACTCAACTGATGGAGGTTGGTATCAGCACTCCCAGTGGCTCCTAATTTGTAGGGATTGATCTAGGAGGTTCCTAAACTGATGCATGCAAGTGAAATCAATTGCAATAGGCCTCAATTAGTGTTCCCCGTACTTTAGTAGCTATAACATGTGCCCTAATTATTCCAAGTGGGCCCAATGGTGCTAATGACTAAAAATTAACTGAAAGGACTCTTGATTTAGACATATGAACAAATTGGACAAGGGAGGATTAATAATCCTAACACCCCCCCTAAATGCTAACTTAGACAATCTGTGGGCCCTGGTAACTAAGACCATAGGTCACCCATTACATCAAGTAAAGTAAATTAACTGCTCAATACAATGATCTGGGGAAAAAACCACATGGGAAAAAAGCCCCCCCCTCTAACTAAGAAGATAGAATCAAGATTCAAGTTTGAAAAACTTGAAAATGTGTTGCTGCAATCTCTGTGATGTAGTGAAGCAACATGCATGATGTTCTGTGCATAGGTATCCTGGGCCTGGCATGTATACTTCTCCATCTTCTCCCAAAATGATGATGGAAGGAAGGAGGAATGTAACCTTTGTCTCTTACTGGATGAAGAGGTGTATGATCAACTCTATTCTTCTAAATGTAGTGAGACTGAGCCCTTTCCATGTAGCATCTTAGAGGGATTATACTACATCTCTCTGAAGGAGGTAATGTTGCATGACATAGCGCAAGGGTCTTTCCCTTCTGAGTGTCAAATGGATTTCCAGTCATATTCCTAGCTTCCAGTTTGGAAGGAGGGACTGGATCTGGATCTAAATCACCGTGAATCTCAATCTCATAAACTGATACGGTTGGATCTGCAATACTAGTGGAAACTGTAAAAGAAGTAGATGAAATGCTTTTACCTTCCCTTGCAAGTGGCTGCTGAGAGTGCACTGGTTCTGAAAATGGCATGAAGTATGAGAACTCATATGCCTTGGAGGCATGATTTACAGCACCCTTCGCTATGATGTTCCCAATAGAGACATATGTTATCTCCACTAAATCAGGACCAAATTTGACTCGCTTTGGAGAGCCAGTATGAGTCATCTGGTATACAGATAATAGGTTTACAGCTAGAGAGGGAACATAAATCAAATATTTGAACTTTCCATGTTCAAGCTTTATAGAGCCCTTCCCTTTGGCTTGAACTTTACTGTTATTTCCCATCTGAATACTAGGACCATCAAAATACTGCAAGGAAGAGAATGATTCTCTAGATGCAACCATATGATTGGAAGCTCCAGAATCAATGAGGAAGGCATGTGTTGTTGAGAAGCTAGCCTTCAGTACATGGCATGCCTCTTCATGTTCTTCAGTTTCTTCTCTATGGCCAGCCTTCCTTGCGCTAGCAGGTACAGTAATGTTATTTTTCTTCAGAAGAAGAGACATCTCATCAATTGTTCTTCTCATATAGGCGCTTTATGGATAAAAGCCCCTTCCACAGTAAGAACAAAGTGTCTTTCCTTTTCCATTCTTCTTGCTTCTCTTCGAACCTGGAGGCTTTTGTGATTACTCTTTCTCTACGTGAGACTCATCCTTTTGCTTCCCTTTATAATTCTCTACCTTATGTCCTCCTGCAACTAGTGCTTGATCTCTGGAAGATCGAATGATCCCTATTTTTATCAACTTGTCATGATCATGAATGAGAAATTCAATTAAGGAGTTAAGAGTAGGCATCTTCTAGTTTGGAGTAGAAAGCTTCACAGAATGAAATGTTGATACAAATACTGAATAGTCTGCACCAAATTTGGAGAGAATGGCAAGGATTAGTTGATCATCCTCCTTCTCAACCTTGCACAACTTCAATTGGAACACTAGATGCTTGAATTTTGTGAAGAAGTCATTTAGTTTTTCGAAATTGGCTGGATGGAGAGAGATCATCTCATTCTCCAGCTGATAGATCCTTAGATCATCCTGCTTGTCAAATAAGGAGGAAAGCTTATCCCAAACCTCCTTGGGAGTCTTCAATCCATTGATGTGGAAGAGAAGATATCGAGACATTAAGAGGAGCAAGCATTTGTAGGCTTCATCAAGCCTATTCCAATACTTTTCTTTGTCAACGTAATGAATTGGCTCTTTCTCTGTCTCCATTGTGAGTTTGAAGAGTCTTTTGGAGCGTAGTTGCATCTCCATGTCCTCCTTCCATTGGTGATAGTTGAAAGGAGTGAGGAGCTCCATTGGAGGGGCCATATAGAATGAAGTGGAGAAGACTGATCTATTGTAGTGAATGTTGTGAAGGAGACTAAGCTGCTTATAGCAAATGCAGTGAAGAGGACTGATAAAAATGTAAATCACACAATCAAACAAACAAAATAAGGTCGATAGTCTGCACTTTTGGAATTTCCTTCACACCCATCATAGTTGATCAAGCAAGCTTGATCAACAATTCCTTAACTTGGGATATTAAGTGGTAAATTCTCTGCTTTTGGTGCAGTTCATGAAGGAGCAATTTTGCTCAAAAAATAAAATTTGATCCAAGTATGGATCTATAGTAGGAGAAGTGTCTTGTCCTGCCAAGGCTCTGATACCTTATTAAATTGAGCACATAGATCTATGGAACAAAACACAACTCACAAAATAGATCACACAATTTACTCAACAATTGAAGAATGAAATAGTGCAAAAATGGTTTGCAACTGTGAATGCTTTCACTAATCAAAAGTAATTAGATAATAATTACAATGAAGTACAATGGCTAAATAGCCTCATGCAATTCCAATCCTATGTGAGGAAATTCGAATTGGTTTGACTCTACTTGACTGAATGGTTAACTGACCTTGTCTAAATCATTGTCGGAGGACTGAATGGTTAACTGACCTTGTCTAAATCATTATCAGAGTTCATCGGAGGTCTAAATCACAACTCAAGTGTCTAATTCAGTGTTAACTAGTCTAACTGACTGAGGTAGGTGAGTAAATGCGCCTCAACTGCATGCATCCATGTAATCCTAGCGCTAACTGAGTATAACTTAATGTAAGGGATTAGAACTGAATGTAACTGAATCCTAACTGAGCTTGACTAGTCACCAACTCAACTCAACTGATGGAGGTTGATATCGACACTCGCAGTGACTCCTAATTTGTAGGGATTGATCTAGGAGGCTCCTAAACTGATGCATGCAACTAAAATCCATGGAAATAGGCCTCAATTAGTGTTCCCCACACTTTAGTAACTGGAACATGTGGCCCAATTAGGCCAAGTGGACCCAATGGTGCTAGTAACTAAAAATAGACTGAAAGGACTCCCAATTTAGACATGACTCCTGATTTAGACATATGACCAAATTGGACAAGGGAGGATTAATAATCCTAACACTAGAGAAATAAATCTATAAATAAGTTTCCAATCTTTGAAAGATTCAAGGAATTTAAAGCATTGGTTGAGAAGCAATGCAACCAACAAATCATTTAATGTTTGAGATCAAATGATGGTGGTGAATATGCGAGTAGACAGTTTGAAGAATATATTTTGTAAAATAGTATTTATTGGCAGAGATCTGTCCCTCACACCCCTCAATAGAATGGCGTCATAGAGAGGAAGAATCGAACTAATAGAAGTGTCCTGGTGCCTACTGCAAACCAAAGTTATCTCAATAAATTTTTGGGCAGAAGTTGTTTAATGTGATTTCTTCAAACTAAATACATCGACTGTAGCAACTATGACGTCTGGACCAACTTACTTAGACTGGCGATAGAATTTGAATTTGGAATGAACAACTTGGACATCTAAACTTTCGAAGGTTGAAGATGATGATAACTCACAACATGGTTACTGGTGTCCCAAAGACTGTTCCACATATAATGGAGTTTGTAGAGGATGTATGCTTCAAAAGCATCATCAAGCACCTTTGATTAAAAGAAAGCATTGCGTGCACATAACTCACTAAAGCTTATTCACAATGATCCTCGTTGCATGAACAAACCCTCCTTAGTAGGTGGAAAGTACATTTAGACCTTTATTGATGATTTCTCTAGATTTATTTCTAGAGAAATAAATCTATAAATAAGAGTCAAATATTTGAAAGATTCAAGGAATTTAAAGCATTGGTTGAGAAGCAATGCGACCAACAAATCATTTAATGTTTGAGATCAAATGATGGCGGCAAATATTTGAGTAGACAGTTTGAAGAATATATTTTGTAAAATAGTATTTATTGGTAGAGATATGACCCTCACACCCCTCAACAGAATTGCATTGTAGAGAGGAAGAATCGAACTAATAGAAATGTCCTGGTGCCTACTGCAAACCAAAGTTATCTCAATAAATTTTTGGGCAAAAGTTATTTACTGTTCAAATTTTCTCCTAAATCTCATACCAACTAGAGAAATCGCTGACATGACTTCAGTCGAGAAATAAAATGGCAGGAAACTGTCTATCGGACACCTTGGAACCTTTAATGTGTTTCTTGGGCACATATCAGTGATAACTGCAAAAGGTCATGGTTGCATCAGCATGGGATACTCTTATGAGTCGAAAGCCTATAAATTGATTGATTTTTTCAAACTGCAAATCATCTTAAGAAGATGTGTGATCTTTGATGAGAAGATTTCATGGAATAATTTGTTGAACTCTTCACCTTATATATTGAACAATGATCCATTTGACATTATTGAAGAGTCTAGATCGATTGTACATGTTTTTTTAAATCCCAACTGGACCAATGAATTCTTCCCATCATTCGATTGAAAGTCAGTCTATTGCGGTTGCTAAAGTCACGACTCCCAACTTCTCTGATTGATTCAATTAATGCTATCCAACTTACTTACCTCGATGGGCTATCAAGCCAATTGAAGTTGTTGGATCGAATGTTGCATATCCTAGTATTGGTTGAAAGACTTGCATTTAGAAACAATGTGGTAGTGTTTCCTTGATGGCATGTGTTCTTAACCCTTGCGATCCTGACACATATGTTGATGCTCAGGGTATATACCAAAATGGAGAACTACTATGACTGTTGAAATTGATTCCTTGAACAAGAATCAAACGTGGGAACTTGTCCCTCGAACACAAGGAGAGAATGTTGTGAAGTGTCAATGGGTCTATAAGACTAAGTTTACCTCTAACAATGCTAACAAGGCTCATTTCGTCACCAAGGGCTTCTCTCAGGAAGAAGGCACCGACTACACAAAATTTGCCCCTCTTGCAAAGATGAAATTTGTTTGACTAATACTTTCTCTTCTTGGCCATTTTGGATGGGAGCTTCATCAAATGAACATCAAAAGTGCCTTTCTTCATGGATATTTGACTGTTGAAATCTATATGTAGCAACCTCCTAGCTTTCTGACATATTCTGGTTTTGTTTGTCAACTAAAGAAGTTGTATAGTTTGAAACAAGTACCTCGTGATCGATTGCTTATTTGTCAATCTTGACTTCAAACATTGTGAATCTAACCACAATATTTATGTATTACATGTTAATGGTGATACTTTGATTGTGGTATTGTATGTTGATGATTTAGTCATAACTGGAAATAATGTCAATCTGATTTTGGGTTTGAAGAAACAACTTGCAAATACCTTTGAAATCACTGATCTTGGAATTTTGCATTTTTTTTCTTGGAATTCAAATTTTGCAAATGGATGATGGTATTCTTCTTTCTCAGCCTAAATATGCCTTGGATATTTTGAAATGATTCATGATAGACGATTGTAAGTCGTGCTCTACACCTTATCAGTAAAGAGTGAAGTTGTTGAAACACTACGACTCTCCACGAGTAAATGCCACTCTCTATCGATAATTGGTCAACAGCCTGATTTACTTAACTCACGGTCTATCAGATCCCTCATTTGTTGTAAGCATGGTCTCCCAATTCATGCATGATCGTCGAAAAAGCCACTTGAAAGCTACAAAGAGAATTGTTCTCTATCTTAAGGGTACTTATCAGTACGATATAAAGTATTGTCACAATATAGAACCATTGTTCGGGTTCACTGATTCCAACTAGGGTGGTAACATTGACGAACACAAGTCCACTTCTGGCTATGCATTTCAACTGAGCTCTAGACCCCTAGTCTAGTGGTGTAAGAAACAAGAGGTAATCTCTCTTATGACTGAACAAGCCAAGTATTGTGTCGATGTCAATGCATATACATAGGAATTTCAGATTCATTAGCTCCTCCATGAGATTGGGTTTCATAGTCAAGCCTCCACTATTATTCACTGTGATAATTAGAGTACAATTTAGTTTCCGAATAATCTTGTCGCTCATAGCAAGGTGAAGCATGTTTAAATTCATCTTTCATTATCTGAGACAATTGGTACAGGAAAATGTTGTCTCACTTTTTTTTCCAGGATAGATGATTAGATTGTTGATATCTTTACGAAGCCTTTATCTAAATCTATGTTTGTAAAACTTCAAGCTATGATCAGGCTTCAGGAAGCTACAATTAAGGGGGGGGGTGTTCAGAGCAAGTAATTCCATCTCTTGAACCTCTAAATCATTGTGTTGATGGGGGAGGGAGGAGGTGTTTAGAGCAAGCAATTCCATCTATTTAACCTCCATATCGTTGTGTTTATTAGGGGCGGGTGTTTAGAGGAAGTAACTCCATCTCATAAACCTACAAATCATTGTGTTGATGGGGGTGGGGGTGTTGGAACCTAAAGTCTTGATGGTTCATCACACCTTTGTATCTTCAAGAGGAAATTTGTCGTTAGACAACATGTGACTAGTGGATCAGTCGATGAGAGTCCTGACTAAGCAAGTCATTGGAACAAGTGAGCAGTTGGTTGAATGGACAATTGGATGGTCGGTAAGACCATGATAGTGCGAATACAACAACAGACTATACTTAGGGACATTGCAGATTTTGTGGAAACCATTAGAACCAATGACCCTTATTTGTGGACCAAATCGTCCTAACTTTCAAGGAGTTTGTTAGATATGGAGACTATAAAAGGATAGCCCTATGGGTTGTACTAGAGTGCATTGAAGTATGCTCAATATGTGTTGTGATGTTTTGATTATAATGCTCTATGCTTAAGTTTTGTAACGGTGTCTTTTGACACCACATTTATTCTTGGAATATCATTTCCTTCCGTGATTTTATTTTATGTTCTATAGTTCAAGGTTATGAGGTTCCCTAGCATCCCTCCCTCTCCACTAATGATGGAGCCTCTAATATCTCGTATTCCTCTCCCTCTTTCAATAGAAAATATCAAACTCATTCACAAATGAATTTTTCTATGGGGAAATGTCATAAAATCCTAGGTTTCTACTTTCTTTGTTATCTTCATAAAGTGTTCTTTTGTTATCCTCATAAATGGCTTGGCTTCATCATTTTTCCATCCCTCTAGGATACTTCATCAAGGATGTGCCACCTATAACCTCTACCTATTCCCGTCACCGATCCTTTGAGTCGACATATCAACCATGAGAGATCTCTTGGGAGCCTAAAAGGTATTAAGATTTAAGATTGTTGGAGCCCTATTTATAACACAAATTATATTTGTGGATGACATCCTAATCTTTGAGAAAGTATCCATGTTGAATTAAAATTCCTATATCAGATACTAAAACTTTTCTTATCCCCAATTGGTATGGATATCAAAATTAAAAAAATATCCTCCATATTCCTTTTTCATGTCCATGTATCCCTCAAGCCCATGCTCCTTAAGCTCTTACCTTTTCTTAAAGAGCACGTTGACAATGGATTCAATATTTGGGTTTTCTTCTAAAGGCCAATGACTAAATACTGCAGGACTGTCTATGGCTCATTGAAAAAATCAAGAAAAAGAATTGGCCACCAGTTTCAAAGGTGGATTTCTTTCACATGCAGGGTCACTCTAGTCAAAAGCATCACCAAGGAAATACTAGTAAATAGAATGGCTCTTGCATATATTCCAATTCCTATTTTGAACATTAAAACAAAGATTTTCTCCTCCTATATATGGTCTAGGAATGAGGAAGCTTCATCCACTCCTTTATGCAGATGGCAACTTCTTCGTAAGCTAAGGGGATTTGGTAATTAGGGTATCAAAAGTCTTCAACTTTTTTCAAAATCCCTTGCGACAAAAATCCTATGGAGGCTAATCACTATCAAAGGACTTTCACATGGTTGTTTTTCCCAAAGGTACGTCACCCCCCTCTATCATCTCTTGGTTGAGAACCGATCCTTCACTCCAAAGTGGTGGATCTCTTTTGTGGAGGGAATCGATTCGTTGTTTTATAATTATTAGCCCACAAACCAACATGTAACCTAGGGAATGGTCACAACATACTACTAGATATCGATTCAATTATTATATGACTGAGGAGGATCCTCTTCCAAGGGAGATGGTCACTTATCTTAACTCACAAAACTACACATTTATGTTTCATGTGTTTGAATCTAACTCTAGGCACTTATGGATATCTAGGTGGTTATCGTCAAAACACCTTTGTCTCTCCGAGGATCATACTATACTTTCAAACAATTGTATCTACCTTTTACTCAACAAATTCAATTTCCTTACTGGATCATGACAATCTTGTGTAGACAAAAAATCTTGTTGTGGGTGATTATAGAGGTAATGTAACACCCCGGTTTTGACCCCATTTGCATTAAATGTATATGATGTATATATTGTAATTAATTGTGGTGTGGAACTAAAGGCAAAAAAAAACCCACCATGGATTATCGTTTTTATGTTTCGACGATTAAATCGGTGCCGATGGTATTTTGTGCTAGCCAGGCACGTTATGATTTTTAAATCATCATGTAAATATGCAATTAATTAAAAACCAACAACCAGCGATGTCAATGCAACAATAATGAGATGGGGGCATGATTTCCTAAGGATAAGGGGGAGAAATATTTAACCTTTGGGGCCAATGGGGAAAAGCCAAATGTCAGTGGGAGAACCCATCAAGCAGCCAACTACCTTTCTTGTCTTACTCACCCATTCATTTATTACTGCCAGAAGTTGGTTGAGTTGGTTATTGCATGGGATGGGCAAGGTATGACAGCCCAAATTCGAATTGGAGAAGCCATCAGTTATTGGGAAATGCGTTTTGACTCCTTGGGCAAGCAAAAACCCAAAAACGTAGATCATTCTGCCATGCTTTCACGTTGGCATGTTTTCCTCACCATTTTTCCTTCACGTGAGTTCTCTCAGTCATCCAGAACTTGTTGTGTTTTTCCTTACACGTTTTTTGTTGTTGGCTTCAATTTCCCATGGATGGGAGGTCGTTTTTGTAATGCTATGGATTGGGTTGGTTTTCCTCACGTTTTTTAAGCTGTCAGTGCATTTCCACTCACGATTTTGTAGTTTCATATGTTTCTAACTTGGCTGTGGAGTGTTTTTGTTAACTTCTAGTGGTTGGGATCTCTGCTGGGCATTTCGGTGCTATTTCCACATGCCCACGAGAGAAATCTCGTTGTTTAGTGTTGCCCAACAAGTGGGAGAACAGAGCCATGAATTTTGGGTGTTGTTGAGGTCATTTTGGCCACGTTAAGGCCATAAACAACTCTGGAATTTGAGTTGCTCAGACTGAGTTGTTTCTACCCAGTTGCCATAACCGATTTTGGTCTCTGTTGTGTTTTTCCTTCAGTCGAGAACTGTTATTGCTATGTGCATATCGTTTTTTGGCCTTTGAACTATCTTTGGGTGTGGAAATGGGGTTTGAGATTTCTTGATAAACCTAGTGTGTGTAGGAGCCTCACAGACAGAGCTAGAGGGATGACTTTCTTCTTTGCACCCCCTGAATAGCACTGGAATGGAAGGCATGGCTCGAGGGACTGCATAACAGAGAAGGGGATGCTTCCTTGTGTTGGGTGTGTGTGGATGTCTTAGAAATCAGGCTAGTTCTGGTGCAGGTGTCCATAGCTCTTGGATTGAACTCACTAGCTTAGCAACCAACCTTTCCAGCTCCCTGTTAACCTGATAAACCCAACTGTGTTGGCTTGGCTGAGTTTGGTGTATCCTTGGCTACGTGTGAGCCTGCTATTTTCCCCTTATTCCTTGGGGAATCATGCCCAGCTCGGGGGTGGCAGTGTTGCTAAGTGATTGATGAGCACACTGGCCTATGGTTGGGTGGAACGTTGCAGCGATGTAGCTGGTTGTGAGACAAGCTTCTGTTAAAGATAAGTATCTCTTGTGTTTAAATCCTTGCAACTGTGTTTAATTTATAAATATGATGAACATGTTAATGTGTTGAATGAGATGTAAATGCTTCCGTTGTTTGATAGTAATTTATGCATCTCTGTATTTTTATTTCCAATGCATTTTATTTTACGTTCATGGGGCTTAGTTTTCCGGATTGTCAGCATTATAGTCGCGTCCTCTCGTCGGTAGAAAGGTGGGGACGTGACAATTAATGGCTACAAAGAGTTATATTTTGAGGCACTAGAGGTATAGGATCCATGGTGGTGGAAAGGGATTTGGAAACTCTATGCCCCTCCAAAATCTATATTTTTTCCTGGCTTTCTATGCATAAGCAAATCTTGACTTGGGAAAATGTACAAAAGAGGGGAGCTTACTTACATAGGATTCCTTGATGGCTAATATTAGTTGTAACTTATATATATATATATATATATATATATAACTGAAAATAAATTATAAAAGTAGGAAATAAATATGCCTAGTAAAGCTAATTACAAAACCAAAACCAATTGTAAGTTGATGAATATCTTGTATAGAAACAAAATACCTTATAATCATACTAAAGAAACAGAAAGTGATATCAATCAAATGTATACGCACGTGGCCCTATCATGGATCATGCCTACCACATGGCAACGATCTAACAGTATGATCCCATGAGTCGATCAGAGGTGGCCTACAACTTGGAGGCCATCTTTTCCACGTGGCAAGATGACTGTTGACCATCACTGTCCCCAAGCTTCCCCCACCAAATACGAAGAAACCTAAGATTATTGAAGTCAAGAGTGGATAAATCTTACGTTGTGTATGCGGAGCTTCAAATATTTGGTGAAATTAGTAGAGCTTTGTTTCTTTTCTTCTAACTAGATTTTACACTAAGCTGGAGAAATATCCACGTATAATGCAATCCATCCAACCTAGTGGCACACGATTAAAATTTCAATCAAGGTTCAACATGGCTACAGACCACTCTCTAGGCAAGGATGTTTTCAATGAAGGCTCTGCATGGCTATGAACAAGGAAATATTAACCAGGACCATTAGTTTAGTTTTGCATTGGGTTCCCATCCTACGTCAAAGTGAATACAAGTCGAAGTAATGGAAAAATCAAAACATGGATTTAGTTTCATCGATGTGAAAATTGCAATGCGAATACAAGAAGAGCCCAAATACATGCATAACTAATGATGCAGTTCATCCAAGCAAATTATTGCTTATTTTACCTATGCCACCCGAAGTAGGAAAAAACTTGTTAAGAATTAAGGTTTCATTTAACTATTTATTGTTTCATAAAAAATTGAATCATATCAACTTCCAATATAAAATATCCTCAGTGTTCATTTAGCAGCTCACTTTCAATATATTTTCCCGGTATTCACAACTTTTATTTAATACATTCAATAAATATAGCTAAATTGTTTACAGGTTGTTTGTGAAATATTAAATAATAAATCAAACAAATGTAAAATCAAAACATGAGCATGGACATATCGGCCGTCAGAACAACTATCCTCTGCGGCATCGGCGGTCGGGAACTCTATCCGTCGGAAGGATAGTCCTCTACCCAATCGCAACGATGACGCACCATCAGCCAATCTCTTTCGATGTAGTCATCAAACTTTTCGCCACGTCGGCAACTTGATCATCTAGACATTGGCGATGCGATCAACTAATCATCGTCGATCGCCGATGATTTCACTACTTCACAAGGTTTTCTCCAAAATTTCCTCTCTGTCGCTGTCGGTGGTCCAAACGGCTAAAAGTCGCCAATCGATTTACTAACCTCCGTCGACGTGTCATCGACGATCCCTTCAACTTAGTGGCACCGATCGCCGATGGTCGGCGTCAAGTGGTCGATCAACTAGATGTCGCTGATCCATCTTACTAAGTTCGTCGCCGCCAAGTCTGCATCGGAGGTCCATCTGTCTAAGTTTTCCGATGTGCCGACGGCCAAGCACTTAGAGAATTTTCCGAAACCAAGGTTTTTTTCCCACGTTAGGTGACCTTCAGACTAGCTCTTCCACTGCATCGGAAGAACTTCTCACTAATTTTTCCGATGAGCCGATAATTCTGGCACTTAGAAAATTTTATGAATTTTCCTATCATTCGCCCATTTCATCCTGGTTTCTTCTGGGCAGTAAGCAGCCTGCCTCTGCTAACTGATCTTTCATGGCCCTCTAAGGCCCAAATGCTGCAACATAAGCTCTGTCACTGCATCTTCACGGTCCATTCAGGCCCTAGCTGCAACCAGAGCTCTGATACCACGCTAGAACGTCCCCGACCCTCGGACTGGGCAAGAGGACGCTACTAAACACCAAATCATCCGGGCATCTAGCCCCCATGAACATGAACATACATACATATAATGCTGAAGCAAGATACTTAAAAACATAAAACATACTACGATGCATTAATCATTCATATGCATAGCAAAAGAAAAACAACATGCATTGATATACAATTTCAGCATTCACATGTACATTATCATTCATCAATGGTAAATATGATTGCAGACACAAGTCAGGAAAGAATACTTATCTTAATAAGAACTTGTCCCGCAACCAGCTATGTCGCTGCAACATTCCACCCAACCATAGGCCTGCGTGCTCCTTAATCTCTCAACAACGCTGCCACCCCCGAGCCGGCCATGATTCCCCAAGGAATAAGGAACTAACAGGCTTACACATAGACAAGGATAGCAACACAATAAGGGTACATAGTTCAGCCAAGCCAACACAGTTGAGTTTATCAAGCGAACATCGAAATAGCCAAGCCAATAAAGTTGGGTTTATCAGGCCATCCAGGAGCTGGGAAAGGCTAAATGCTAAGCTGGTGAGCTCTTTGAAGAGCTAAAGACACCTACACCAGAACCAACATGGCTTCTATGACACCCACCCACACACCCAACAGAAGGAAATCAGTCCTTTCTCTGCAACGCAATCCCTCAGACCCTGATCTCCCTTCCAGTGCTATTCAGGGGTTGTGGAGAAGAAAGCCAACCCTCTAGCTCTATCTGTGTGGTTCCCAAACACACTAGATTTGTCAAGCACATCAGGCCCTCATCACCACTCCAATCCAGTCCGAAGACCAACCACTGTGTTCATGCAGCAAACCAGCAATTAAAGCTTTGACAGGGGAAAACAAACCCCTGAATCGTTCTTGGCCTTATCATGGCCAAAACGATGCCACAGCGATCTACAGCAGCCCAAATCGCAAAGGCAACTCAGTCAACAAGTGTGGGAAACAACAGCCAACGAACCACAAAAGAAAACCATAGTCCACGATCAATAATGAAATATCTGGACAACTACAATAGGAATGAGGGCAGGAAACCGATCCTCAACATAGATGGGAGGAAGACATATCACCAAGGAAACCATGGATAACATCCCATAGTGAAAAACCACGGCAACATTTCACAGTTCGACAATGGTGGAGTCAAAACACAGACTTTCTGCATGAACAAGAGGAAGAATCAATCCTCAGGCCAACAGTCGGTGAGGAAGAGGAGAACGAACCCCCACACAATGGATTGTAATCCCTTTTAACTCCGCTCTACATGGGGAAAACGAACAGCTCACGATCCGAATAGTGGACAGACCATCCCAACCCAAAAAGCATGTCGTGGAGAGAGTGCAGGCGTGAGTGTAGTAGTTTTCCTGCCAGCAAATAGATGCCCCAACTAACAACATAACAATTAAGGTGGTGGTTGGATGAGACAAGGGAAGGTGAGCAAAAAGAGTGGTGACACATGGCTTTTCCCACAGAATCCAGGTTTATCAATCCCCCCCTTAACCTTAGGAAATCATGCCCCTTCTCAATTTGGTTGCAGTGAACATAGCTGATTGGGGTTATTTAATTAAAATGCATAGTTACATGATGCCATAACTTAATATATGACGTATGTCCCGATATACCATCGGTGACAACTCCAAACCGAAACATAGCGTAACCAAATCGATAGTGGAGTCTTTGCCTTTAGCTTCGCACCATGATTATTTACAATATATGTATCATGTATATGTAATGCAAACGGGGTCAAAACCGGGGTGTTACACCTTCACAATCATAACACATCAAATTCTCAGCACTATTTACTTGGATCTTCAACTTTTCATTCACCAGAAGGCATTTTTCATCAGAGTGTTAAACACAATATAGCTTACCTCCAATAATGCTATGCAAGAATGCTATGCAATGGCTCTCCAATGTGCCTCCTCCAACACTGCTATGCACCAGAGAAACCCACCACAAACCCACGACCAGAAAACGGTGGAAAAACACCCTCGTTATCCAGAAAACACGATGGTGAAAACCCAAGGACCAACACCGCTACGCACCAAAAAAAATGCCCTCGTTTTCCAAAAAACACGATGGTGAAAACCCAAGGACCAACACTGCTACACACCCAAAAAAAATGCCCTCGTTTTCCAGAAAACAAGATGGAGAAAACCCAAGGACCAACACTGCTATGATTTGAAAAAACTCCCTCGTTATCCAACCAGAAAACACGATGGAGAAAACCTAAGGACCAACACTACTACGATTTGAAAAAACACCCTCGTTATCTAGAAAACAGGATGGAGAAAACCCAAAAAAATGATGGAGAAAACCACAGGAAAACCCTATGCAGCATACGCAGGGTGCACGCAGGCTTGGAGCACTGGTGAAGGGCGCGAGCAGGATTGTGGAATAAAATATCCCCCAACATATTGGATATTTATATAGTTAAAAAAAAGCCCTTTTTACCCCTAATATACCACCAATATATTGACTTTTAATTTTTTAATTTTAACCCCCCCAATATGAACGGACGTGATATCATATTGGTCCCTAGGTGACGCCTCTGTGGTGTTGATTAGCTCTAAACCTTCCAGCTTCAAGGAGGTTGTACAACATGATGTGTGGCAAGAGGCTATGGTTGAGGAGTATGACTCCATGAAAAAACAGGTATGGGAAGTTGTGCCGAGGCCACAAGGGAAAACGGTGGCGGGATCCAGATGGATCTACAAGGTGAAGCATGCAACAGACAAAAGCATGGAGAAGTACAAGGAGAACTTCGTGACAAAGGGGTTTTCACGGAAGGAAGGTATTGACTATGAGGAGACCTTCGCCCCTGTTGCCAAGTATTCTTCTATTCGGACCATTATCTCTTTACCAGTAGAGATGGGTTGGCGAGTCCATGGGATGGACGTCAACACTACCTTCCTCAACGGAGTGATAGAGCAAGAGGTATATATTGAGAAGACAGAGGGGTTTGATGTGGATAACAAGGAGACGCATGTATGCAGGCTGCATAAATCTCTTTATGGGCTCAAGCAGCACCTCGAGCATGGTACTCGAGGGTACAAAAATATCTACGGGAGATGGGATTTCAGCGGAGTGAGGCTGACCACAAACTGTACTTCTTGACAGGCGAGGTGCCTCTCATACTGGTCGTATATGTAGATGATCTCTTTCTTACAAGAGATGAGAGGTTGATTGGCAACTGCAATTCCAACCTTGTTGTTGAGTTTGAGATGAAAGACCTTGGCTTGATGCATTACTTCCTAGGATTTGAGGTTTGGCAGAGAGACGAGTGCTTTTTCATTGGTCAGGGGAAGTATGCAGTGGAGATCTTGAAGAGATTCAGAATGGTTGTTTTCAAGCCTATGGCCATACCTCTAGTTTCCAACTAGAGGAAGATTGATGCATCGGGATCAGAGGGATTTGATCCTACCTTATATTGCCATCTTATCGATCACTCATGTATCTGTTCAACACACAACCAGACATTAGCTTTGCAGTCGACTCTTTGAGCCAGTTCATAGTGGACCCTTGGAGAGTGCATTGGACGACTGAGAAGCGCATACTTCGCTACATCAAAGGTACAATGGAGTATGGATTGGTTTATGAGCACAGGGGGAGTTTACAGTTAGCAAGATTCATAGATGTTGATTGGGTAGGATGTGTAGAGAATAGGAACATCACTTCAGGTTGTTTCTTTAGCATTGAATCAGGGGTTGTCTTGTGGTTCAGTAGGAAGCATAAGTCAGTTGAATTGAGCTTCACAGATGCCGAGTACATGGCAACCAACATGGCTGCTTGTGAGGGAATGTAGTTGAGGAAGTTTCTTTCAGGGTTGTTCGAATGTGCGCTAGATACTAGAGTAGTTCACTGTGACAATCAGGGTGGCATCAGGCTATCTGAAAATCCAGTGTTCCATGACCGGAGCAAACCCATAGGCACTTTGCAAACACAATTTTGTGAAGTTCAGGGATAAGTCCAAGTTGATACTAAATCCCTTCCTCGTTGAGAGGGAGTGTTAGAAAGAAGCAACAAGGAAGGTCTTCTAGCATTGCATGTGTCCTTGCATGCTAGAGAAACGTTAAACTGGAAGCCAAATCTATTAAAGTGATTTTCCTAAGTTTTGACTTAGGAAAATACTTTAATTATTCTAATTTAATTTTAACTTTAATGGAATCACTTTTATAAAGTGAAAAGTGAAATATTTAAGTAATGGCTAATCTAATCTTGGCCATTGATTCTTATCGGAGGATCTCATCCATAGATCCATAATGACGGTTAGGGTTTTTGCTTAACCAATAAAGTTAAAAGAATATTTGGTGGAGTGCACACACATAAATAGGATACAAACAGACAGGAAAAGTCAGATGGAGGATTTTGTTGAGAAGACGTAGGAACACTTACCCGACAGATTCGTCGGAGTACCAAGCTGAGATAGAGAACATACAGATCACGCAAAGAAGCAATGTCGTACACAGCAGCAGGGTCGTATAGTTGTCATACGGCTCTATACTGGTGACATAAGCATCGTACAAATTACGTACAACTGGGTCGTATTGTTGACGTAGGGTCGTACAACTGGGTCGTACAGTTGTGCAGCCTGTGTTTGTATCTTACGCTGGGTTGTTCAATGATTTTGCAGAGGTGACTCGTTTCCAGGTTGGGTGATCTATATGTTCGTTGTAAAAGTTCCATATTTTCTCAATAATAAAATTCCTATTTAACTGTTGCACCAATTTTCCCATCTTGAGTTTTTTTAGGGTTTCCATACCCAAAATAACAGTGTCTATATTGTGATGTAATGTTGTGAATGTTTCCCAGTTTTTTATATTCCTTTGCAATACTAGTAAATAAGTTCATGTGTGGTTTTCCAATAACAAATTAAATATATTGTTTAGCCCTATATTGAACTTTAAAGGAAAATTTACAATTTTCATCCTCCTCGTCTTGAATATCTTGTGAAAGACACAGTCCCTCAGTGTTCCACCAAAGTAAACTCCACAGCCCAAAGTTCCCCGGTTGTTAGCTCCTTTCTTCTCTCTTTCCTTCACCATCAAAATTAAATTTTTTGTTTACTATTAATTTAGTAGTGTTGATCAACTTAGTGCATAAAAATATATCATAAACTAATTTTATTTGCATTTGCATTTATAAGTTTAGATCTGATTTTTAAAGGCTCATTTTCATAGATCTAGCTTCTAACGAGTACTTGTTTAAAAACTTCGAATTTTATCTCTTTAAAGTACTTGAACATTATGCTAAAAAAATTTATGTTTTAATTGATCAATCTACTATATTTGGAATAACTTTGTTGGTTGTTTTGCATCATTTGACGAACAGATAGTGTAATGCTCTGCCTACCCGGTAGAGCACTGGGTCCGTTTCTCTAAGTTGTTCTCTATCTTAAGCTCATTCTGAGTTCTTTTTTAATAAAATCAAGATATTTTAATCATATTACAGGTTTATATCCATGTATGTTAAGTTAGTTTTATAAACATATTAATGTAGAAATATGAACTCTAAACATATTAATGTAGAAATATGAATTGTACATGTTTGATCAACTTCATGATTTTTTGTAAATTAGTCAATAATACCATGCATGAATTTAGTATCTGAATACCTAGAACCAACGGTTGTAGTAGATCCAACAGGTTGGTGCAAACCTTGTAGGCTCCTTCACCTTTCATCTTTCCATCCAAGCCTTTATTAACAAAAATGATGTGCCACCCTGCCGACCAACTCTCATCATGTGCTGGCCCTAGGAAACCCATGTGTTTCCTAGCCCACAGACCAATAATACCGAGAGCAGCTTCCTTTCCCTTCTATATCTTTCTTCATTTCCAACCATTTCTCAGTCATTTCTAGTTATCTCGGTCCTTGAGTTATCCCCCTCCTCAAGTTTTTCCTCCTTTTCCACTCATGCAGAGTCTAATTTCCCAAATAAATCCCACTCTCCCATCTCTCTCTGATACCTCTCCTAAATACTCATTCTCCTCCTTTCTTCCACCTTACTCCACCGCCTTTCCCCCAAAACACTTCATTCACCTACCTCTTTAAGTTTTTTATGCTAGTAAATTATTATAATCTTGAATATACATTTATTCATTCAATTGTCCTTATCTCAAGCATCCCAATAATTAAGGTTATTTAAGGTGAATTGAATAAGTTGGTTGTCTAGCATTTAATAATTCTTGGAATGTTCACTACTAGTCCCTCACAAGATGGTGGTTTAATAGCTAGTCCTATTCAAATCAATTATGTTGAATAAAATAATAATTTAGTAATTATCTTGTGTACAGGTGAGTATCTTAGTTGTCTTACTTGATCCGGAATCCAATGTTAGTAATCATATTAATAAGTATTATTATAAAATCAATCATGTCATATCTTGATGGTCATATTCCATAGTTCAATATACATGTTTAACCTATACGGAATGATTTGGTTTATTTAATTAATAATTATTTTACTCAAGTTATTTCCACTTGGGTTTAATTAAACAATTGACTATGTTTACCACAAGAGCATAATAATAACAATAATAATAATAATAATTGTTTAATTAAATAAATGACTATGTTTAACACAAGAGCTTAATAATCATCATCATAATAATAGAAATAATTGTCTAATTAAACTATGGGCTATGTTTACCACAAGAGGCACTATTATCAATAATAATAATAATAATAATTAAAGACATTTTATAGTTGTTTGTTTTTAATGACAAGTATCATAGTCATGAGCATGTTATCTCTAGATTCATAATCAAAGCACCCTTAATGGTTTAAACAACCCTAAAAATTTTGTTAATGTAAATGAACAATGTTTAAGTCTACTCACAACAACTTTCTGACGATGATTCTAATTTACGACACTTGATCACTTACGTATTATAGTGTTCACCTATCATTAATAAATATGTTAACTTAACATTCATTATTTCATTAACATATTTACCTACGACAACCTATACCATTATTGATCGTGTTAAGTATTGGTATGCCGATATTGGTATACGTGTCCAAAGTGTGCATGCGTGGCCAGTGCATGCATAGATCATACACCTACTATAAGAAAACATCATATATCCTATATATATATATATAACAAAATAATAATGATTCACACAGATAGGGCATTCATGGATACAAGACAACAATCGCAAATACCTAACCGGATTAGCATACAAACGCGTAATCTTTTCAGCATAATCAATCATTAATCATTAACGAATTAAGTTATAACATCATTATATTTTCATATTCATTACTCAATCAATTATTTTCAAGGAAGAGACACCTACTACTACTAATCTTGGTGTCGTACATCTCCCCAACCCAACACAGTACTAGCTATAACATCCTCCCGTCCTCACCTACGTCCGCACCCTCCCTATCCTTCCTCTGCTAGTATAGAAGTGGATGTCGGCTTCACCGACCTGACCACATAAAAACCTGAGAGCAATAGCGTCGGCTAAATAGCGGACCTAGCCTCTCCTAGCAGGCATCCGACCGTCGTCATCACAACAACTTGGGGAGCATGTCTCAGCACGGACCTCCCATGACCTCGGGTATCATTAAAACATAGGGTGGAACACATCCATCCCTCTCAACATCTTGGATCTATACCCCATCAAAAACATACTTTGTTGCTATCGAGATTATTGGTCTGTGTCATCGTATCATCAATTTTGGTAATCAATGCTCTTCTGCAGAAATAGGTACTATACCACACTTCATATAAAGTATCCAGTTATTACATAGCCCATGTGTCCTGCAAATTAGTACTTTGAAAACATACATTCATAACAATATCTCCATTCAATCATCAGTTGGTGCATATTATCAACAACATTTCATTTCATTGTATAAATCATTAAATTGATCACATCATGGGTCGATATCCATGTACCACATCATATATATATCACATTTATCAAGGATGACAATTAAACATACACTGTCTTTATGAACAAAGGAATATCATGGTAACTATAACATAGTAACCTCACAAACATAATCATAACATCATAAGCATAGTAACATCTTCGACATAGTAGCAACATCTATCATGTCATAAATATGGTTTACTCAGTCGAACTGAGTCCAACATTTACTAAGAAAATAAAATGCAACATGTCTATATGTCTAGTCAAATATGGGCATTACAGATAGAGAAGCACTCTAGCGAAATTTTCAAGATTTAAGTCATCCAGGAGCCATTCTTCTTTCTACCTTTTCTTCAGGCACTTATAAAGCCTCAAAACTTGTAAAATTGTCTTTCCTATTCTACAAAGAAACACAAGTGTTCATTCTTCAATGTAATAACCATTAATAAAGAGAAAGTAAGTGGGAAGCCAGGTTCCCACACCCAATCCCCTTATCTGGAAGTTGTGTTGTCTTTTTTTGTGGTTTGAATTTGTAGAGTAGCTGTTTTCTTTTTCTTAGTTAAATTTTAATTTTATCTTTTATTGCTTTTAAAAATTAACAAATCCGACTGTGTTCCCGAAGTACCTGAAAGGGGAAACGAGAGTATTAGTACTGTGATTTCTCTAAACAACCACATGTTTGATAAAAAAAATTAAATAAACCAAGGCTTTAGTCCTTGTATGCTCTTGCGAAAACTATAGGCCTTTGGCTGGAATGGTCGGACAAGCGAAAGGGATTAGAGTGACTACCTTAATAGGACAATCCACATAAAACTAATCTTTAAGAACTTGGGAGGTTGAAAAGGGAAAATACCACAAAGTCGCTTCAAGAAAGTTCATCCTCACCCTGTTGGACACTTGGTATAGTTTCTTTAGCACTCAGTTCAAGAATGTGAGTCTCAGTGGGACAAACCAAGAAATAACCCACTCCTTAATCCACTTATTTAATAATTTAAAATTGACCAACGAGACAACTACAATACTTTCACTAAGACCACACTAGCAACCCCATATACACTGAAGCACTCCATTCACATTGGCACTGGCCTACGCTCTTTTTATGCTTAAATCAATTTTGCAAATGTCATGAATGGTTTGTACATTTTTTAAGTTGTTATAATTTATTTGCAATAACTTGTGGTTAAGATTTTAATTCATTTCACATTAACACCTAGAAACAAGTTGTTTTTCCTTTCATAGATTAACAACCTTAGATTATTCTCCATAGGAACCACCCCCCTTGGCTTCGCTAGGAGAAATCCTAGACAAAGAAGTCAAGATCAAGTGACAGCACTTGACTGTTACTTGCCCCCAAGGTCGCACCTATTGGCTTGAAGATTTCTGCCACGTAACCCGAGGTGTGAATTAGGCGACAACATTTTGGCGCCTTTGTCGAGGAGAAATATTTTTATTCTCGAAATAAGACTTTTGTTTTCTCTTTTTGGTTTTCCTTTGTTTAATGATTTTTTAGATTAGTTTTTTATTTTTCATCTAGAAACTCCACTAAACTTTTTCTTTTTCATAGATTTACAAAGAAAAACGAAAAATTGATTTTGTGAGAAAGTTTTAATGCATATTTCTATTTTCATCTGGCGACTCCATTGAAGGGACAAAACCCTGTTTCTTATATAAATTATTGAGATTGATTGTGTGTAGATGAGGCCATGCAATACAGTGAAATATTTAAATCTCATTGTTTGACAGCTCCCCTAGTTCAGCATAAGACATATTCAAAAGTTGTATTAAATGCATCTTGTTGATTTTTTATATGGATGAGTTTAAGCTGACAATTTGGTGCTCATATTATTAGACAGTTTCATCCTATCGGGTTCTCAAACATCCCAAGTTTTCCTAATTTTGGTCATGGCAATGGGGATGTATATAAATGGCTTCTAGTCTTTCATGGAAACTATGGTTATTAATCCATCTGGCATGTCAAGTATTTCCTTCAATTGTTGGTTGAATTCAAAGCTCTTTGTGAAGACAAAATGATGGAAATGTTTGCTAGTTCTCTTCAGGGGATGCATGTTTTTTGTTTTTTTAAAGAGCTTCCTAACAAATGCATTACCTCCCTTTTAGGCCCGCTTCACAGATTTTAGAAGCAATGGCATAATGATGGGGGCAGTATGAAAAGTTTGGAAAGGCACCTTAACGCTGCTTCACACTTATTGCTTGCTAAACATAGAGTATCATTAGCATACGGTTAAAGACCCTAGGGGAAAAATACCTTGAGCCTACATTAAGCCATTCTTTATTATTATTTTGTTTTAATTTTAAGTTGACATTTTATAATTTCAAATTGACATTTTAAAGGCATGTTGAACTGAATATTTTTTTGTAAAAGTGAGTGTGAAATCATTTAAATAGATCCCCTCACGTCACTTTAACATAAGACTCATGGGATAAAAACATTATGCATTTGTTCTACCCTTCTTAGGGCTCTTTGGAGAGATGCGCCCTCTTAAGGGAAATTTTCTGGGTTATATGAGCTTTTTTCGTGTTCTTTGGTGAAATTCTATTACAAGGTGATGCTTGGATTTGTTCGCTAAACACTAACACGTGGAGGTTTGGTTTCTTATCTCTTTGTTTGAATGTTGGTAGATGATGCATGTTCACGACTAAATGGTAGCAATACTGCTGCATTTCTTATAGAATAGGCCATTTCCAGCCTTTTTGTCACCTTAGCAAGAAGATGAACGTCTTCTTGTGTAGATACCCCCAGGTTGGGTAGGGCTTTTGCTAGGGTTGCTTTCCTGTCTTAACATATTTTCACTCTCCAAAACCTAGTCTAGGGTTAGTCTTAGGTTAGTTTTAGGTTAGTTTAAACCTAAGTTAGGGTTAGTGTTAGGATCCCTAAAATTTTGATCCCTAAATTTATGTACCCTAAAATTTCGGGCCTTAAAATTTTGTGCCGTAAAATTTTGTGCCCCAAAATTTCAGTCCTTAAAATTATGGGCCCTAAAATTTTGTGCACTAAAATTTCGACCTCCTCCCTAAAGTTTCGAAGTCACCCTAAATACTCGACCTTAAAATTTCAGGATCCGATATTTTATAGCCCTAAAATCTCGGGCCTCAAATTTCAGCCTGCTTCCTTACTCTTTTCCTCCTCACAGTCTAGCCCTTACTCTTTTTCAACCCACTGGTCCTTTCCCTAGGTTTGTAGCAGACCTTTTTTACTCATGTCAAGGCCTTATCCAAGCCTCTGTCAATCGCAAGGGCTACCCTTACAATGACAACCCTCTAGATTTAGGGTTTGTTGCTCCTTTTTCTACACACAAGGAGACATTTGATGATGAAAGGGTTAGTTGCTAATGGCTTGGTTTTCAACTAAAAGATGAATGTTATAACCTTTCATTTGCACATTATATGATCATTCGATACGGTCACTTCAGAACTCTTAAACATTAATATAATGTTGCTAATACTTTACTTCATACATGATTTTAAATGCTTTGTTGTGCATGTTGTTATTTCCACGTAGTTTGTAATGGATACCTAAACAATGGTGGAAAACAGGGATAATTTTAGGGGCGAAATTTAGCCCATGGGCTATTTTTAGGGGTTTTTCTCCAAAAAAAGATTCGCCATTTTGCATTTTTTGAAGCCCTCTTTCACCCAATTTTGATGGGGTAAACTTTTTACTCTAAAATTCGCCAAATTATTATATAAACGATATAAAATCGTTAGAAATTAAAATATTTTTTGAAAAATATCGCCAAACATTTTATAGTTGTCATTTTAAGAATTGGTAAGATTCGCCAACATTTATACACTTTTTAATAAGTATGGTTCCTTAAAATCATCCCTGATGGAAAATTACTGCTGCATTAATGACTGATATCGTTGTTATATTAGTATTGTTGTATTGCTTCAAATTGCTTGGTGATGATAAATTACGTGTAACATGGTTAATACTCACATATCACACTTGTTATTTGCACATTCGAACTAATTGGCTAATTGTTGGCTTATCCTTGGATGAATGTACTTACATTGTTCATATCATCTTCTTAACTTCTTTAGGAACTGGTGACTAACTTTACACATTTGCAATATATATTTCGTGTTTAAGTGTCTTTTGTAGAGTTGTCATTAGAGCTCTCACTAGGAGGTTTCAACTTCCAAAGAAGTTAGGAGACGTGACTAAGGTGACAATGGTCACTTTATCCACATATGTTTGTCGGTGGCTTGGACTACCATTTCATCCGATAACATTTTGGCGTCGTTGTCGAGACCATTTCAAAATTTGAATCGGTTCATCTAGAGTCATTCACTCCCCTAGAAAAACGACATTTGTTGGTAAGTTTGAGGTAAGTCTCTATTTATTGCATATATTTGTGGACTAACCTTGTAGACTTATCTGGTGACTCCACCAAGAACTCGGTCATCATCAACCCAAGTACACCCTTGTTTTGTTTAGTAATTAGTGAGATTTGTTTATCTAACTTGACAGGTCTCTCCTGACAACTACAATTGAAGAAAAACAAAAATGCTCTATAAAGACAAGGAATCCTGATGATATGGCATCCAATTACGAATTACGAATGGATATATTATAATTTTCATGCATTTCGAGATTTCCACACAAGTATGCCATTCAAGATAATGGGAAAGCACTTTTCCATTATTTCAGCAATATAAGTATCGTGAGGAAACACATGTTTGGGCATGCATTCAATTCCTCCAAGAAAGCAATATTGTACATGAAGACATCAGAATGAAATTCTTTCTGTTATATCTCCACTTAAAGGAAAACTTGATCGTCGAGAATTGGTGTGAAGGATTTCCTCGTAAAAATTTGTCTTAACTTAGGCAGTTGATCGATGCATTCTGTATGGATTGGGATTATGACATCGAAGAACCTGAAAGAAAGGCCATGATCGACTATATGTGGGAACAAACACTGGGAAACAGTCAGACATAAGATGGTTCTAGCGAAGGAATCGAAAATGATATCCCATTTGAATTTAAAGATACTGACAATGCAACAACTGTAGAAATGGAAGTATATTTCTCTCTACTCAACCTATCAAAGTTCCCAGGTTACTCAGATTGACTACCAAATGAATTATGAAAGCCTTTCAGTGATAACAATGAAGGTTATACCAAGGACCTGGTTTCCAAGTTTTTGTTGTTATTCCTAGAGGAAGTTGAGCTAGAAGAAGGCGTCTATATAATATTGTTCACTCTTCACCTAGAGGGAAAGGCCCACGTTTGGTTCATGAAGTTTCCAAAGGCTAAGATCTATTATCTTCCATAATTGATCAAACTATTCTGTAGACACTGGTGCCCTGAAAAACAACATAGATGGATACCTCATGTTGAGCATGCAAGGTACTTTTTCAGTAAAGAGATCCACAACGGGAATCAGATTGATGAAGCTAATTATCTCTCAATTACAATAGATGAAGCGCCTCATGCAGAGGAATATGATTGTCATCCTTCATATGAAGATCCAAAAGTCCTACCTGAAGAGGTTGAAGAGCAGAGGGAATTGGTGAGTTCTCCTTTCCAACACAATAATTTCTTATGACATATTAGATCTCTTGGAATATAAAGACAAAAAAATTGAGGACGATGGTTATTGGACATTTATGGGTCTGCCTCTCTATGATTCTTTGAGGTCGGGTAGAATTGTTTCTAGACTTTGCAATGACAAAGAACAACTCGGTGAGGTTAATCAGATTGAGCCAGAATTTGACACTATTTGGGATGAAGAACTTTCAATCACCTCAAGTAGGGATATTGAAGACATGATTTATGAAGACCCTGTTGAATGAGGTATGATTATTCTTTCTCCTTATGATGCTAATGATGAAGAATGGCTCAATCCTTTTTCCTCTATAGTTGAAGAAGCACCACCAGACGTTATAGATGGTTGTCGTATGCAGATGGCTTATTATGATGAACAACTTGAAAATTAGGGACCCCATATATCTGGTGATGCCTCCATGATTTCTCTATCATAACATCAAGAAAGCAAGTTATACAGAGGATTCTCTTGCAGACATTCAACTTATGATGATCCCGGATTATCAGTCTCTGTTGTGTTCCTCAAGAAGCGTTGAAGAAGTTGTTAAGCCTGCTCTATCCTATATCGGTAAGTCCTTAATGATGCATTTCAACAAGACCAAGGCAAGTAGATGGACAGGTATGACTTTTATTCCTCGGTTTCGTAATATTTATTATCTTTTCATTTGAAGCATGAAGGTATGAATTATGAAGCTAACAATTTCAAAATTTCAAGGATTAGTTGGAATACTAACATGATTATGGAAAAGACAAGTTATATGCTTGTATATTCAAAGAAATGCTTAAGTAAATGCAGTGACAGGTTGCGACTAATCTATGAATATTTCTAAGGTCATGCTTTACGAATAGCCTCCCAAGTTCAGGATTTGTGGGAAAGTTTCAGGCAAAAAAATTTCTTAAAAGACATGCTTGATGGAGGTGTCCCATACATAAGTCCAATAGAAGCATTGATCAACAAAGCTTTTCAAAGCAATGATTCTCCATGGCACCAATTTCAAATCTTTCAGGTTCTTAGGAAGGTCCAATTTCCTTTCCTCATCTAGATGGATATCTTGGTACATGCTCAACATATCATTGACAAGGTGTTATCATGGATTTAATTAAAGGACAAAGGTAAGATCTCAGGTATGAATTATTTACTCATATGTTTGCATTGGTGGTATGATTTCACCTAACCTATTGTTATTATCATGTTTATGGTAGGTAGGATTAGTTTCATTAGGCATATTTCTATGCATTGCATTTGATGTCTATTCATCATCTAGCTTCTTAGTTGATTTCCTTTATTTTACGAACAAGGCAAGACAAAAGTGTCTGCCTCAAGATGTTTTTAATCCCTTTGGATATTTGATGTGTGTGTAGGTCTATAGGTACCAAAAGATTCACAGGTTCTCGAGCAATCCCAAGAAGAGCACTCATCCAGCAGTTGGAGTCAGTGTTGTGTTGCACCTGTACCCACTGCACCTTCATATGTGCCTCAAGGAGAGAGAGCCAATTTTTTTTTACCAGGAGGGGTGTTATCGAGCAATGATGGTCATGGCTAGGCCCTTTGGTCCTTCCTTTAGGATTACTATGGCTTAATGGCATTGTTGACTACCCTTTGATGGGATTTTAACCCCGAGTTGGTGTCCGAGACTCCTAAGGGTTGATCATTGGGTCACATTAACCCATATCTTGTTTGATTGATCTTGTGGCCTTTTGCTTCAACTGTGAGACATTCATCTCCCTTCACAGCCACTTAAGACACCCTCCTGGCCCTTCAACTAGCTGGCGCCTTCTCTCCCTAGCCTTATTTCCCCAGAGGAAGCTATTCTCTACGTCAGGCCTTCTTGTTGCTTTGAGGAGGGCATTGAGGGATTTTATAGCATTCTTGGGGCTATATGGGGTATAATGCCCTCACTCTAGCTCACTCCAGCCTTTCGTTCGAAGTGATTTGCTTATTTGAGGTTATTTTGGCACCTAGGGGAAAAATACCCTAGGTAGCCTACCTTGAGCCTACATTAGGTCATTATTTACTATTCTTTTGTTTTAATTTTAAGTTTACATTTTATAATTTCAAATTGACATTTTAAAGGCATGTCGACGTGGATATTTTTTGTAAAAATGAGTGTGAGATCATATAAAGAGATCTCCTCACTTCATTTTAACATTAGACTCATGGGATAAAAACATTATGCATTTGTTCTACCCTTCTTAGGGCTCTTAGGAGAGATGCGCCCCTCTTAAGAAAAATTTTATGGGTTCTACAAGTTTTTTCCTTGGTGTTCGTTGGTGATACTCTATTGCAACGTTATGCTTGGATTTGTTTACTAAATACTAGCACATGGAGGCTTGGTTTCTTATCTCTTTGTTTGAATGTTGGTAGATGATGCATGTTCACAACTAAATGGTAGCCTTAGTGTTGCATTTCTTCTAGAATAGGCCATTTCCAGCCTTTTTGCCACCTTCTTATGAGAGTCCTCTAGGATTTTCCCTTAGTTTTCTAGGATAGTTGTCTAACCTAGGATCTCTTTCTCACTAGGTAAGCCATCCTCCCTAGATTCCCCAGGTTAGGTAGGGCTTTTTCTAGGGTTTCTTTCCCGCCTTCACATATTTTTACTCTCCAAAACCTAGTCTAGACCTAGTCTTCGATTAGTTTTAGGTTAGTTTAAACCTAAAACTCCCCAAAATTATGCACCCTAAAATTTTAAGATCCGAGATTTTCAAGACCTAAAATTTCAGGCGTCCTAACATCTCGGGCCTAAAATTTCAGGCTACTTCCTTGCTCCTTTCCTCCTCACGGTCCACCCCTTCTCTTTTTCATCCCACCGGTCCTTTCCTTAGGTTTGTAGCAGACCTTGTTTACTCATTTCAAGGCCTTATCCAAGCCTCTATCAAACGTAAGGGTTGTCCTTACAAAGAGAACCCTCTACATTTAGGTTATGTTTCTCCTTTTTCTGCACACACATAGACATTTAAAGATGAAAGGGTTAGTTGTTAATGGCTTGGCTTTCAACTAAAAGAGGATTGTTATAACCTTTCATTTGCACATTATATGCTCATATGTTTCGTGTTTAAGTGTCTTTTGTAGAGTTGTCATTAGGGCTCTCCCCTAGGAGGTTTCGACTTTCAAAGAAGATAGGAGACGTGACTAAGGTGACAGTGATCACTTTCTCCACATATGTTTGTCGGTGGATTGGACTGCCATTTCATCTAGTATCAGGGTCAAACCCTCTAGGGTTTTGTTCATGGATAATTGACCCTATATTTTGGAGTGCTACTCTTGGGAGCCTTTAGAAGCTCAAATGTGGGTCTTTTTCTTGGATTTTATCCCTCATTTGAAGTATGCGCCCTCATAGTTTATTCCCATTTGGAAGGTTTCTTGTGTCCACCCTTTGGAGGGTTTCTTACACCCTCTTTTATATTTTTTTCCTTGGAGCGTTCCACTCTTTGGGAACCTATTCATTGAGATCTCCACTTGGAGGTTCATTACATGAGTCTACACACATTTCTTGGAGGTCATTTGGCATTGGAGAGATCTATGGGGTAAAACCCTAGATCTAAGGTTTTGTTCATGGATTATTAACCCTATCTTTTGGAGTGATACTCTTGAGAGCCTTTGGGGGCTCAGACGTGGGGTCTATTTCTTGGATTTTGTCCCTCATTTGATGTATGCACCCTCCTTCTTGATCCTTCTTCTCGTAGCTTGTACATGTGGCTTTGACCATCATATTTCGTGTATCTTGTTAGAGGAGTATTGTGTATTTGTTTACTCCAACCTAGGCTAGATCTAGGATTTTATCATTATTTTATTGTAGAAGGAAGAGGAGATTAAAGTTATTAAATGCTTTGCTCTCTCCTTCATTCGTCATGGTTGGATTTTGAGAGTTTTTTCTCTTCTGGAGTTTTAATGAACATATATTTGAAGTGCAAGGGTTTCTTCTCCTCTTGAAGTGTGGCTTGTTGTTCCTATTTTTTTATGTTGTTGGTGCATTGTAGAATTGCTAGAACTTGTCTCATTAGGGCCACGTGAAAGGGTATAATCCCTCATTGGAACTGGAAGGGTTTTATTGAGAAGTATTTGTATCATTACCCTTTGATGTCTTATTCATGAATATATTAACTTGCCTATCTTCTTTCTAGAGTCGTTACTCTCTAATGTTTCATTGCATAATACACACCCTAATTAAGAATGTTTTGATGTGGTACCTCCTTGGTCTCTCCTAGCTTCTTTCTACAATCATTTTTCAACATGTTAGGGTTTCATTGCATTTTTCCCTAGTTGCTCTAACCATCCATGAGCTTTCCCTCTTGGAGTTGTCCCTTGACTCCATTTGCATTGGAACTAATGTCTTGGTCCTTCCATCACCCCATTATTTTCTATACTGCAACAACAAAACTATTTCGCTAACCTATATCTTCACATCACCTTGCTGAGTGTCCTTCATTGCTATAACCTAACAATCCTAACCTTTCATGAACTTGCCCTCTTGGATTTGTCCCTTAACTCCATTTGCATTGGAACTAATCTCTTGGTCCTTCCATCACCATCGTTATTTTCTATACTGCAATAACAAAACTATTTTGCTAACCTATATCTTCACATCACCTTGCCCTTCATTGCCATAACCTAGAAACCCTAGGAAAGCCCCGCTTGAGTTGGAGAAGAGCCAACCTGAAAGCAATGGGTAACCCCTCTGTTGCAATTGAGTTAGCATTGTTCTTTTGGGTTTTAATTACACATTCTAGTTTGAGCTATAATTGCTACCAGCAAAGAGTACTACATTTGCATTGGAACTAGCCTCTTGGTCCTTCCATCACCTCATTATTTTCTAAACTACAACAACAAAACTATTTTGCGAACCTATATTTTCACATCACCTTGCCCTTCATTATCATAACCTAGCAATCCTATCCTATAAAAGCCCCCCTTGAGTTGGAGAAGAGCCAACCTCAAGTGTAGAGAGGCAGTGGGTAACCCCTCTAAGTTGCAACTAGGCTAGCATTGTTCTTTTGGGTTTTAATTACACATGTTAGTTTGAGTTATAATGGCTACTAGCAAGGAGTACTCCATTTGCATTGGAACTAGTCTCTTGGTCCTCTTCCATCACCTCATTATTTTCTATACTACAACAACAAAACTATTTTGCTAACATATATCTTCACATCACCTTTCCCTTCATTGTCATATCCTAGTAGTCTTATCCTAGAAAATCCCCCCTTGAGTTGGAGAAGAGCCAACCTGAAGTGTAGAGAGGTAGTGGGCAACCCCTCTAAGTTGCAACTGGGATAGCATTGTTTTTTGGGGTTTTAATTACATTTGCTAGTTTGAGCTATAATGGCCACTATCATGGGGTACTAGTGGTGGACAAATAGTTTTGTTGGGTCGTGACTAGTATCATCCCATCCAACAATATGTTGTGCTTTGTACCTTGGAGTGTTGTTGTCCAAACCTATCAAGGTTTTGTCTTCCTACACCTCTTGGTAATAAAGACACAATTTTCCTTAGCAACTACTACAGGTTTTTCATGTATGAAACTTTTAATGTCTTAGGCTTTCCTTTGGTACTAATTTTGATCTTGATAGGGCCTTATTTTTTGCTGCTAGATTCACTTTATTTCTTTTTTCTTTCTCATCCTCTTTGCCTCCATAAAGAAACTGGTTCACTAAGTCTTCATTACTATTTTACACTAAATAAATGAATTTTCACCCACGGCATTCAATTTTGCATCTTTATGCATATTAAGATAGGAATTTTTATCCTTTTTCAATTTTGTTTTACAGACAAAACAAAGAGAAACTGTATGTTTTTCTCACTTCCCATGCACAAAAACATTAAAAAAAAAACCAACACTAAAAACAGCCCTAATCATTGCTATAATGTATTAATTCATCTATGTTGGATTGGGTTGCATGCCCAAACTCATAGTACATTTATGCAATGATTTATGTGCATTTGTTTGCCCTTAAATCATATATTAGCTCACTGTTTTTTCATTTTCATATGCAGATTTTTTGGACAATGGGTTCATCTAAGTTTAAAGAGTTATTGGTATTTTTGTTTGATTATTAGTTTACCTGTAGTCAACCAGAATTCCCCCTATGGTTAGCAATCACTAGCACAAAGTCCAACGAGAGTGCATGGTGGCAGTGCACTGTTTTCAATTTCCTTGGAACTAGACAGTTTCAAGCGTTAACAGGACCATAGATAATCTTGAAAAAACAAATATTCGTACTCTCAATTTCTACATCATCAAGATTTTTAATGAGCAAGGTTTCCTATCATCATTTTACCAGGTCAAGAGTGAACTAAAGTTTGTTCTTATCCTCATTCTTATCTCCTATACTTACTGTCACATATGTCTCATAATCATTAAGCCTATCATCCAAAAGTCCAAATATAATTAGTCTCATGGTATATGCTTTAGGGCTCATATTTAATAATCAACCATGCATATGTACATGCATAATCCAATTCAACTTGTATCAAGATTTTTAATGAACAAGGTTTCCTATCATCATTTTACCAGGTCAAGAGTGAACTAAAGTTTGTTCTTATCCTCATTCTTATCTCCTATACTTACTGTCACATATGTCTCATAATCATTAAGCCTATCATCCAGAAGTCCAAATATAATTAGTCTCATGGTATATGCTTTAGGGCTCATATTTAATAATCAACCATGCATATGTACATGCATAATCCAATTCAATTCCTATCACTTGTATGGACATGAAGAAGAGGAAATAAGAAGAGAAGATGCATCCTACAAAGGTCTAAGGAAACAAGTGTCAAAACTCCCTTCCTCATGTGTCACTAGTTCTAATGTACTCCACCTAGGGTTTTCATACTTTCCTATGTTGACTCGGGCCTGTAGTGGGTCACGTGTATTGCACCTAGAGTAGTCGTGAGGATGTCCTCTATGCCTCTAGCAGCTCACCAAATTGTACCTAAATGACAAGTGGTCTCAATGTTGGAAAGCATTGCTTAAAATATTATAACTCCAAACCAAACTCCAGTCTCCTTATAAATGCCACTGATCAAATCCCAAAATATAGTCTCCTTGGGATGGCCCCACAAATGCTCTAGGAGAAGAAGGGTGCATGAATATTGCAATCATCAAGGATGTTGTTTCCCCTGCCACTAATAGTGGATGCAGCTGATAAAATAAAATGAAATGCAAGCCACTTATTTTTTGTTGCATTAATTATCTTTAGAAAAGCCATGTATTCGCACTAATTAACTCTTTTTTTAATAATTCCAACACCTATTGTTTCAGAGAATTGAGGTATTTCCAGAATTACATAATCAAGTCAATCATTACATAGTCAAAGTCGGCTCCCAAAGAGCTAGTATCACAAAGCGAGATTTGAACTCGAGTGGGAAGGATAACAAAATTCCTCCCAACCACCCGATCTACACTCAATTGACTCCACACTAGTTAACTCTTAGTAAGCATGATAACCAAGGAAAAGAAAGAACATCAAAGCAAATTAGTTAACTCTTAGTAAGCATGATAATTAAGGGAAAGAAAGAACATCAAAGCAAATGATCATACTTGAAATTAAGGATGCAAAATATTCCCTTTACTAATACAAAAATATTCCCTTTACTAATACAAAATGTTCCACATCCCATGCTATAATTCACCATTTTTATTTAGTAGGCACAATTGTTAACATCTCAATACAACCCATTAAAGACCATTAATATATTCTAGATAAAAGAAACCCTAAACCAAAATTAATCTTAGTAAAAAGTAGTAATCATCATCCATTTACAACTTTACCATTCTCCTACAATTTTATATTTGTATATGTAACAATACCTTTGTGTGTGCATGTAAAGATCAAAAATCCTAAAATCTTTCTCCCATAATGATTAACATCTCAATACAACCCATTAAAAGACCATAAATATCTTCTAGATAAAAGAAACCCTAAGCCAAAATTAATCCTTGAAAATAGTAATCATCATCAATTTACAACTTTACTATTCTCCTACAATTTTATATGTGTATATGTAACAATACCTTTGTGTGAGTATGTAAAGATCAAAAATCCTAAAATATTTCTACCATCAACAGATCAACATATATATCGGTTATCTAACCATCATCAACACACATGGAATATTATTGCACTTAATGATAATAGCCAATACACTTGCCTCTCTAGATGTTAAAACAAAGTTGAGAATGAATCAAAGAACAATGACACCTAAACATACAAAGAAAGTAAGCAATATAAAGTCTACAAGTGTACTCACAAATAAAACTCCGACTTGTTTTTTTTAACTCAAACAAGCAAGCCAAAGTTAAAACTAGGTATGATTGACTTTTTTTTGTTTTTAGAGCTAGTCATGAATCCATGGGAGAGAACATGGAACTCATAAGGAAAACCATAAGTCTATCAATAATTTAAACCAATGCTTAACCTTCATACCATGTAACCAGAACTTAATGAGTTGCGGTTTTAATACCGAAAACTAGACCAAACCAAGGAATTCACCATTTTTTCATTAATGTGAATATAGCAACAAGATAAAACAAAACTCTTCATAATATCTGGGAATACATGTAAATATATTTTTATGAAAAACAAAAGGAGAAGGTGACCTGTGAAGACTCAATAACAAGAAGTTTAACAGAAAATGAGAGATAAACTTCGTAAAAAAAGGGTGTTGACCATTAATTTGACTCCTGCTCACAGAGGACTTGGCCAAAGATTTGAAAAAATTTGGTGATTGTCTAATGCATGTAATTTTAAGATTTAAAAGCAAATACATCCAAAGGAATAAACTAAACTAAACTAAACTAAACTAGGAATTCTAAATTAAGCTAAACAAAACTAAGCTTTCTAATAACAAAAGTTATAGTACACCATTTTACATCAGTGGCAGCTTTCCATAGTTATGCACAGAAACTCTGGTTTATTACCTTCAAGATCGTCTGCTATAATAATTTACTTGTACTTTCAGCCTATATTAAGAGATCCTGCATTTCAATGAAATTTTTCTAAAGCTGCCTCCACTGGTTTTCAAAAATGCTCTCCACTGTTTCTTTAACTTTGAATTGTCTTCACAGATACTACTGGAGCTACAGAACCATCAGTCACAATCCTTACAATGCTCAACCGACTCTCCCCCAAGGTTTAGGGTACAAATAATCATTGTTTAACCCTGGAAGAGGCACTTGCTACTTACAACCCTAAACAATGGAAGAACTAGAGTATGAATTGATCATAAAGAGAAAAAAGCCAAAAGCTTGCTGCAAGAAAGATATTAAAAAAAGTGTTTTAATATGCTCAAAAGATGAGTCAAATGCACACAATTGGTAAGTTGGGTAGAGTACGAAACTAATTCTTGATATGGAGAATGGTTGGATAATCAAAAGCAAGGTTACTTGGGAGCGGGAGTGAAAGCGAGAAGCGAGAAGCGGGAGAGAAGCAAAAGTGAAATTTTCAAAAGCTTCCTTGGTGGGAGCATTTTTTATATAATATATATTTTTATATATTTTGATTCATATGTCAACAAAACCATGTGCATCCATCAAAACTCAAACCATTATACACAAATATGCAAAGTTTCTCATGTATATAGCAAGTAAGAGTGCATACAACCAAAATAGCTTCAAGTGTAATCCATATCTGAACCAAAGTACATCAATAAATAGGCTAGAAACTAGGGATTCTTCAAAAACTAGTTTTGAGGCCACCAACATCAATCTGAACAATCAATACCACCAACATCAAGATACATACAGGGGGTTGATGTGTTTGATTAAATCACAATCGCATACCCCATACATGATAGAATCCAGTGGAAACATTGCAATCCTAAAAACTGTCAACCCTGTTGAATTTTGAATGGGATAAAAAATTCTACTTTTTGCATTTGAAGTCCACTGAGGTTGGAACCACTCTCAAACATCCTGAAACAATTAATGCTAATGTTAAAAATTTAAGTAAAAGCAACTTTTACTTTAAGAATTTAATATTACCATTTAATGCTGCTGATGATTACTAAGGTTAGTTTTTTTGCTGTTAGAGTAGGATTTTCCTCCTTTAGATAGCATTAGTATGGAGCTAGGATTAGTTACCCGCCACCCATCACTTAAATTTTTGTTTTTTTTGAAGAAAACTTGGAAAAAATATGGGAGCGTTTTTTTTTTGCCTGAAAGTGAGCTTCCCCAGCGCTTCCTGGACGCTTCCTTCGGAAGCGAGCTTCAGGAGTGGGGGCGAAGGGGGGGGCGGGGGGCGCTCCCACGCAACATAGATCAAAAGTTTGGTATGTAGAGATATTGCAAGATCAATATGCATCTAACTTTAATAATTCGAAAGACACAAAGGCTTGGTCCATTATGTTCAAGAGCCCAAAGTATGAGTACTAAACATGGGTGAAAAAGCCATTTTAAAATTTAGGTGAAATGAACAAAGGAGAACACAGTGAATTTGAAGTTTTCAATGGACAAACAAGTGTTAAATCTATGAGAGAGAACATGAAACTCATAAAGAAAACCATAAGTCTAAAAAAAAAATTTAAGCCAGTGCTCTACCAGCTTCATATCATTTAACAGAACTTTATGAGTTGAGGTTTTAATACCAAAGACTGGAGCAAACCCAGGAATACACCATAATTTTCATTCATGCAAATATTTTAATAAAACAAGATTTAACAAAACTCTTCATAACATCTGGAAATAAATGTAAATATATTTTTATGTAAACCAAAAGGAGATGGCGACCAAGGTGACCCATGAATATTTAATCTAGTGAGTCAATACCAAAAAGTTTAACAAGATACAAGACATAAACTTGGAAAAAAACAATATTGACCACTAATTTGACTCCTGCTAATAGAGGATGAGACCAAAGATTTGGTTTTTTTCGTAATTGTCTGATGCATGTAATTTTAAGCTTTAAAACAAATTCACCAAAAGACTGTTTTTTTTCTCAGAATAAACTAAACTAGGGATTCTAATAAAAAAAGTTAGAGTGTACAATTTTACAACTGTGGCAGGTTTCCATAGTTATGCAAAGAAACTCTAGTTTACTTTCTTCAAGATTATCAGCTATAATTACTTGTACACAATATTAAAAAATGGGAAAAGCCTGATAGGCCATACTAACCATTTCAAGCACAAGGAAATCCTGAATTTCAATGAAAATTTTATAAAGCTGCCTCCTCTGGTTTTCAAAAATGCTCTCCACTATTTCTCAAGGGAAAATAGGTCAGTGGCTAAAATTCTGGTTGAAATTGACATTAGACATTAGAGAATGACTTATAGAATTTGTAGAAATTGAAGTTGGGATATTGAAATATTGCCAGGTATTGACTATATAAGAATTCCCTCTAGAATCTTAGAGGCATGATTTGTCATGTGCATGGGCATTTGAAGGAGTGTTACCACCTAAGTTGTACTTGGTGGTTTTTTCAAGTGAGCTGACGAAGTAGAACAAGTACACTTGTTCATGATCAGAGTTCAGAAGTCCACCAACCTTTTTTTGGGAGTCTGTTCGGAAATGCTTGTAACACATGTTCATACCCGCTTGGGGAAATTGTAAAAAATGTGCTAGCATGATAATTTTTATAAAACGCTGGGCTTCCCAGACTTAAGCGTCAAGCCGACTAGCCCAGAGTGTTTTTTTCCTTGGTTATTATTGGTTGTTGAACAAACGACTAATAATTTCTAAGTTTTTCACTCACACCTCCAAAGTTGGGATAGTCGTCTTGGTGTTTCGGCCTTAGGAGGTTATTATAGCCTTCGTGTTAGTGTTTTTCAACATGCTAGGCATTGAAATTGAGTCGTATGGACATGTGCTAGGCCCCCCTAGAGTTTCATCTAATTCCTAGAATATATTTTTTTCCCGCAAAATTAGGCCATTTTTAATGGTTTAATTAAAATATTTCAAAATGCAATAAAACTTGGATACGGAGTCCATTTTTGGCATGGGGATGCTTGTTTTCTCACTCAGAGCATCCTCTTTACCATAGGGACCACTTTTCATCTCATTTGAGCAGCCGGAACACCCCGTGGAGCATTATTCAGCTAAAAATGCTTCAAAATGGCATTTTAATGCTAAATTACAACAATTTGGCACAAAATGACAAAGTTGAAAAAAGTCAAAACTCATTTAAAAAGGTGTGGAAATGACACGGCATGATGTCACCATAAATCATGTGACTCTTTTCCATGTGATAAGTTTAGACTTTGGTTAATTTAAAAAGGTAGCATGGTTATATGTTTCAAGTGGAGTGGTGACATCAAACTTCATAATCTTCACGCACGCTAACTCCATGAATCATGCGAGTGGTGTGATGGAGGGGTGGACCCCCCTTCATAAGAGTTTAAAGTTTTAAACCTTATAAAGTTAATGTTATATGCTTTGCATAAGGAGATGCGCATGAGTTTTGGTGGAGATTATGTGGAGATGGGGTGACATCAAACTCTACTCCATGCACGTGATGAGGAGATAGCGAATTGGAAAAGGGGGTGGACCCCTCCTCACTCTGAAGCTTCGTTTTTTTTTTGTTATTGTTTAAATGCTTGGGTGGTAGCGCATGTATTAATGCTTGGGTGACATCACCCTCTTTTACCAACAAAGGGAGGCTCACACGTGTGGAAGATTGATGCAAATGGAAGGTTTGTGCAGTTGGTGGGTGCTTGATGTGGTGGCAGGCTGATGGCGAGTTAAGTAAGAGAGGTGTCAATCACCTCTGCAGTTCCTCTTCACTTCAAGCTTAGATACACTCCGGGTTTATCTTCAGTGTAGGTAACACCCCCCTGGGTCATTTTTGCTATTTAAGCGGGCATCCTTTCTTCATTTTCTCATGGTCAGAGGACCGAAAGAATGCTCAAGTGTTGTATTGTAATTGTAATACTCTTTTTGAATAATAGAAAGACTTCGGAGGTCTCATGTGGTGTATGGCTCAAGTGTGTGGATGAAAATTGCATAATTCGTGAGGTAATTTGTATCATTCATTTTTGTTGTAATTTTATGGTTTGTTGTGGGACTACAAGGAGAAGTAATCTTAGTAGGGTAAGAAATTTCGTGCTTGATTATTTCTTACTGATTAGTGGCATTAGATCTCTAGGACGTATATGTTATTTTTATTTAAATGCATGTTTTACAAGATTCTTTTGTAGTTAACACCCTTGAGTTTAACCATGTCTTTGTGCAAGAATTGATGAACTGATACAGGTATCTAGGCTCGAACGTTTGGTTGATCTTGTTTGACTCCTCCAATTTTCTAGCACTTCCAAGGAGCATAGTCCCTCTGCTTTCCACCGAAAAACTCCACGGCTCAAAGGATTCCTAAGCTTGGAGCTATCTCCTCCTTTCTCTTTCCTTCACTTCTAAATTAAATCTTTCTCGGTTACGGTTACTGACATGCTTAAGTAGATTAGTATTTTTTTTCTTAAAATAATATCTAAAGGTTGATCTATTTAAACATGTATCTAGATCTAGAAGCATAAAGTAATATTTTCAAAGTAGATCTAGTTTTTATTAAGTACTTGTGCATATTTCCAATCTTTCAGTACTTAATATTTTTATGTTCTTAACGCTTTATTTGGCACATTTGGTGCATTACAGGTGGCTTGTTTTTCACTTTTATTGCCAGGACAAGGAGAAGTGCTACCGAAAAATCAAAGATCTAAGTTGTTCAAAGACCTCCCGGAGCACCACTCTTGATCGTCTTACTCATAAAACCTGTAAGCCTTTGGATCCATATCTCTAAGGACCATTGGCATCCACCTCAAGCATTGTAAATGTTGGACACACCAAGCACAAAGAGAAGGGGGGTGAATCTGTGTGTGCAGTCTTTATTACTTTTTCCACTTTAACAATCAACAACTTATTGTGCATTATCACATTATCATTAGATCATCATCAGCAATGTTATCATCATCATCACATAGAAAGAATAGCAACACAGTACACAAGATTTTTACGTGGAAACCCAAGTCCTAGGGGGGAAACCACAGAAGCCTTTTTAAAATCGTTTTCCAGAAATAACTAGAAGGAGGAAACAATCCCCTTATTATAAAGACTTCAATTTTCCAGCTGCAACTGCAACGAGGCTACAACCCCCTGATTTACAGGCTACAACCTGAAGGAAGGTTCAACTCCCTAGTTTTTTGGCTTCAGCCGAAAGGAGGCTACAAACTCCTTTCCTTGCCCCGTCTTGCCATCCATATAAGAAGTTAGACACTGTACTACTAAATCACAATCGCACTGATCCTGCGGACCTGCTAATCAACACATGTACTACACTGCACGATCTGTACCACACTGCCACTACTAACCACTACTCTCGTCAATTGATCACTGTCTATTGTATCACACTGCTCATCAACTAATCACTACTCATCAACTCATCACCTGCTCATCAACTAATCACTGCTCAATACTGCACCATACCTGAACCAATAACCTGTTCAATCACGTTGTACCAATCAATCATCCGACTCAATCAATCTGTGTCTGCACACCAAACTCTATCCACTTGAGTCAAAGCAACTGCTCATACAACTCAGCCAATCTGAGTCAAACCACTTGCACACAAGGCAACTTGTGCCAATCCAATCTCTGAATTTGCTGATGATAGCCTATGCTCTCTGATCACTGCCAGATCATCCCCGTATACCAACTAGTCATTTTACTGCCATACACTGCTCATGTACACCACATTCACTGAACATCAAACATGTATCATCATGGTGTATCTTCAAGTAGGATCATCATAGAAGTCATCAAGTGCATATATTATAGACTATGCACCATCATCATCATCATCGTGTAGATCAAATGAGCATCATATTGTATGTGCATTATCAATCATAGGAGAGTATCAAAGTATCTTCATCATATACTTGTACATAGTTCATCACTAAATCATACTTGTACATAGATCACACTTGTACACTAGTTCATCACTCTTGTACACTACTTGTATACCTACCCTACTTGTCTACTTCACTGCATATTACATACATCTGACCATGGGAGGCCCAGCCTGCCACCATGTCAGAAAGGATTTGCACTTACATCTGACCATAGAAGGAACCAATCATGTCATTTTTGCTATTTAAGCGGGCATCCTTTCCTCATTTTCTCATGGTCATAGGACCGAAGGAATGCTCAAGCGCTGTATTGTAATTGTAATAGTCTTTGGAATAATAGAAAGACTTCGGAGGTCTTATGTGGTGTATGGCTCAAGTGTGTGGATGAAAATTGCATAATTCGTGAGGTAATCTGTATCATTCATTTTGGTTGTAACTTTATGGTTTGTTGTGGGAATACAAGGAGAAGTAATCTTAGTAGGGTAAGAAATTCCTTGCTTGATTATTTCTTACTGATTAGTTGAATTAGATCTCTAGGATGTATATGTTATTTTTCTTTAAATGCATGTTTTACAAGATTCTTTTGTAGTTAACACTCTTGTGTTTAACCATGTCTTTGTGCAAGAGTTGATGAACTGATACAGGCATCTAGGCTCGAACGTTTGGTTGATCTTGTTTGTCTCCTCCAATTTTCGAGCACTTCCAAGGGGCATAGTCCCTCTGCTTTCCACCGAAAAACTCCACGGCTCAAAGAATTCCTAATCTTGGAGCTATCTCCTCTTTTCTCTTTCCTTCACTTCTAAATTAAATCTTTCTCGGTTACGGTTACTCACATGCTTAAGTAGATTAGTATTGTTTTTTTTCTTAAAATAATATCTAAAGGCCAATCTATTTAAACATGTATCTAGATCTAGAAGCATAAAGTAATATTTTCAAAGTAGATCTAGTTTTTATTAAGTACTTGTGCATATTTCCAATCTTTCAGTACTTAATATTTTTATGTTCTTAACGCTTTATTTGGCACATTTGGTGCATTACAGGTGGCTTGTTTTTCACTTTTATTGCCAAGACAAGGAGAAGTGCTATAGAAAAATCAAAGATCTAAGTTGTTCAAAGACCTCCCGAAGCACCACTCTTGATCGTCTTACTCATAAAACTTGTAAGACTTTGGATCCAGATCTGTAAGGACCATTGGCATCCACCTCAAGCATTGTAAATCTTGGACACGTCGGGCACACAAAGAGGGGGGGTGAATCTGTGTGTGCAGTCTTTATTACTTTTTCAACTTTAACACTCAACAACTTATTATGCATTATCACATTATCATTAGATCATCATCAGCTGTGTTATCATCATCATCATATATTGATCTTTATGCTGTTGTGTTTTAATTCTGTTGCAATATATTATGTTAGTTTTTTTCATCAAACTCCTAAGTAACTCATTCATCACCATATCACTAGGCCTTAACAGCCTTTGCAATTTAATAGGGTCTAACCCCCTTGCCTTCGTTAGGAGTTTTCCTAAACAGGAGTCAAGAAAAAGGTGACACCCTTGACTCGAGACTTGCTCCCAAGGACACACCGAGTGGCTTAAAGATTTCGGCCATGTCCTCCCCAGGTGTGTGAAAGCCGACAACATTTTCTGGCGCCGTTGTCGAAGATAAATCTTTTTATTCCCAGAGTACAACTCTTGTTTTCTCTTTTTTTGTTTTTTCTTTGTTTGATGAATGCATAGAGTAGATCTTTAATTTTCATCTGGCGACTCCACTGACCTTTTTTAATTTTTATTTTTACAAAAAAAAGCAAAAAATATTTTAGTGAGAGTTCTTAAATGTATATTTGTATTCTCACATGGCGACTCCATTGACAGGATAAAACCCTTGTTTCTCAAAAAAATTGTTGAGATTGATTGTGTGTAGGTGAGCCCATGTAACAATAAAATTTAAAGCTCAACTCCATTTTTCAGTTCCAGACATTGTCCATGATTACCGATTCTTGATGTGGATATTAAAAGAATAGAAACTGTTGCTCGAGTTTCCCGTGATTGTCCTCCCATTAATTTCTCTAGGATCCCTGGTTTTCCTAATCGTCTCGTTAGTGAAAGGACATCTACTCCCCTTCCAGGATTTCGAGGGCATGATAATGATCACTCAGTCAGATTCCATGTTGTGATTTTTCTGTCACATATGAGTAAATACAACATTCGTCATGAGGATCATATGATGTCGATGTTTGTTTATTCTCTACAAGGGGATGTTTCATGTTGGCTTCATGAGTGTTTTCCTAAGAAATCTATTACTTCCCTTGCAAATTTCTTTGAAATATTTTTGAGGCAGTGGCATTATGATGGAAATGATATTGAATCATTCAATGCTCAATCATTCATTAAGACCAATTTGAAATACTTATTTCCTTGGAAAGAATTTCATATGGAAAATCCTGAGATATCTAGTATCAACATGGTGTACAACACTCAATATTCTGAAATCCATGATGATCCCTTTGGGTCTGTGCATGAAGAGTCATTAATTGAAAAAATTGTTGAAGACCCTGCTCATGTAACATCAACAAAGAATAGTGGTGATTGGGAATGCTTTCATGATTATTTCAGTGATGATGATCACATTTGTACTCCAGATCTACCGGAGGATGAAGCCATTACAGAAGCTTATAATGAAACTCATGATGAAAACCGTAATGTGCATGTTGGGACTCCTACCTGTTCTCTATATAATGATGATAGTCTGGAAAGAGACTGCCTTGTGACCTTTTTTCTGAAGAAGATGAGTATGAAAATGAGGACAAGCATAACCTGGAGCATGATACAAGTGACGAAGACTCCCTTATGTCCGACAAAGATGTTGATGAGGATTCCTGGACATTCATGGAAAATCCATTCTATGACATGTCTGAGGAGGAAAATAATGAACCGGAAACTTTTGATGGTTTTGTTGATAGTCCTGTATATGGCATATCTAAAGGTGAGAACATGGATCTTGTGGCCTTGGGAAATTTTGATATTTTGATAGTCCTGTCTATGGCATATCATCAGTTCATCCATATGATCAGTGTCTGAACCATATATCAGTATCAATAATGAAGACAAAGGGAAGCAAAACAATCAAGAACTTGATACCAGTGATGAGGAATCTATGACATCTGACATATATGGCGAGGATGACTAGTGGACTTTTATTGAAAATCCAACTTATGAGACTTTTGAAAATCCCATCTACGTTATGTCTAGTGAGGAGAGTGTTTATTATGAGACTTATGAAAGTTGTAAGGAAGAGCATTCGGAACTTTCATATGATCAGTCAAGGCTATACTTGAGTATCTTCAATGAGGACTTGGAGAAGCAATGTAGTGAAGAGTCAGATTGGGTGCAACTAATTGAATATTTTTTCTAGCCTTCTTCTTCACATACAAATGTTCCTTATGATGTGCAACAGTTTGGGGCTTACATACAAAGTTATCAGCAGATAAGCCCTTTGGATGAGTATGATGATCTGCCTCATCATACAGATATTTACATCAGTCCTATCCAATCTTGGATAGAAGAAGCCTGCAAGAAGACTTGCTAGTTTGGGAAGCAGCTCGATGACCTTCTCCATGATTATAATTTCCCATCCAACCCTCCCATCTTGAAGTTTCATGCAGGTTTTCATTTCTTGAATAATGTTTCCTTGCTGTGGCTGGTAACCAAAGAAAAGGCAAATTTTTTTATGTTAATAAGATGCTTAGCTGGTTACATTGGATTTATGATTACACATAACCTTTTTTATATCATGTTTAAATAAGCTCCTTAAAGCGAGCATTTACTTTCTGCATTTCCGTTATGTACTTAGGTATAATAAAACCTATTTTTTCATTAGTTAGCTACATTTATTTTGTTTGAATAAAGCAACTTATTGGTTCATTTGGATTTTATATAGAGTTGGTGCTACTAAGGCTTTCTTGTCAAGTTGAGATGTTTTTACAGGTTATATAAACCAGGGATTCTGGTGTTCTTGTATCCTCTCCTTGCCCTATGACCAGATCGAGCACACATCCTGTAGTTGGAGCCAGATGTTACCACTTAAGTTGTACTTGGTGGTTTTTTTCAAGCGAGTCAACGAAGTAGAACAAGTACACGTGTTCCTGATCAGAGTTCAGAAGTCCGCCAGCCTTTTTTGCGAGTCTGTTCGGAATTTTTTGTAACACGTGTTCATACCCCCTTGGGGAAATTGTAAAAAAAGTGCTAGCATGATAATTTTTAAAAAAGGCTCGGCTTACCAAACTTAAGCATCAAGCAGACTAGCCCAGAGTGTTTTTTCCCTTGGTTATTATTGGTTGTTGAACAAACAACTAATAATTTCTGAGTTTTTCACTCACACCTCCAAAGTTGGGGTAGTCGTCTTGGTGTTTCGGCCTTAGGAGGTTATTAGAGCCTTCGTGTCAGTGTTTTTCAACATGCTAGGCATTCAAACTGAGTCGTCGTATGGACATGTGCTAGGTCCCCCTGGAGTTTTGTTAGATTGCGAGAAAATATTGTTTTCCCGCAAAATTAGGCCATTTTTAATGGTTTAATTAAAATATTTCAAAATGTAATAAAAGTCGGATACGAAGTCCGTTTTTGGCGTGGCGATGCTAGTTTTCACACTCAAAGCATCCTCTTTACCCTAGGGACTCCTCTTCATCTCATTCAAGGATCCGAAACACCCTATGGAGCATTATTCAGCTAAAAATGCTTTAAAATGGCATTTCAAAACTAAATTACAACAATTTGGCACAAAATGACAAAGTTGAAAAAAGTCAAAACTCATTTAAAAAGGTGTGGAAATGACATGGCATGATGTCACCATAAATCATGCGACTCTTTTCCATGTGATAAGTTTGGACTTTAGTTAATTTAAAAAGGTAGCATGGTTACATGTTTTAAGTGGAGTGGTGACGTCAAACTTCATAATCTTCATGGATGCTAACTCCATGAAGCATGCAAGTGGTGTGATGGAAGGGTGGACCCCTCCTCACATTGAAGCTTCGTTTTTTTTTTTTTTTAAATGCTTGGGTGGTAGCGCATGTATTAATGCTTGGGTGGTAGCGCACGTATTAATGCCTGGGTGACATCACCCTCTTTTACCAACAAAGGGAGGCTCGCACGTGTGGAAGATTGATGCCAATGGAAGGTTGGTGGAGTTGGTGGGTGCTTGATGTGGTAGCAGGATGATGGTGAGTTAAGCAAGAGAGTTGTCAATCACCTCAGCATTTCCTCTTCACTTCAAGCTCAGATACACTCCGGGTTTATCTTTAGTGTAGATATCACCCCCCTGGGTCATTTTTGCTATTTAAGCGGGCATCCTTTCCTCATTTTCTCATGGTCAGAGGACCGAAAGAATGTTCAAGTGTTGTATTGTAATTGTAATACTCTATGGAATAATAAAAAGGCTTTGGAGGTCTCATGTGGTGTATGGCTCAAGTGTGTGGATGAATAGTGCATAATTCATGAGGTAATCTATATCATTCATTTTTGTTGTATTTTTATGGTTTGTTGTGGGACTACAAGGAGAAGTAATCTTAGTAGGGTAAAAAATTTCTTGTTTGATTATTTCTTACTGATTAGTTGCATTAGATCTCCTAGACGTATATGTTATTTTTGTTTAAATGCATGTTTTCCAGGTTTCTTTTGTAGTTAACACTCTTGTGTTTAACCATGTCTTTGTGCAAGAATTGATGAATTGATACAGGTATCTAGGCTCGAACGTTTGGTTGATCTTGTTTGACTCCTCCAATTTTCGAGCACTTCCTAGGAGCATAGTGTTAAAGGTATAAATTAACTGAGAGGGGGGGTGAATCAGTTAATTAATATTTTTCACCCAAATTACTTCTTTTAACTTAGAATCAATAAACTTTATGGCAGTCAATCTTTGCTATGAATTCAGAGTTATAAACATAATAGCAAATAGCATAAAACACAACATTCAACCACAACATTTAATCACATATATGATACACAGATATTTTCACGAGGAAACCCATAAGGGAAAAACCTCTTCTTCTTATGATGTCAAAGGCTTCAATGGCTGTACATTACTTCTTATTTGAGCACCAACTCAAAGAGGCTGCAACCTCTGAATGCAAGCACCAACTTGCTGAGAGCACCCACTCTCACTATAACCCAGCACCAACCAAGTGGAAGCACCAACTTCCAGTTTAACCCAGCACCAACTAGGTGAAGACACCACTCTTCAATGTCTACAAGCACCCACTTGCAGACAGAGACATAAAGTCTCCCCTAGCACCTGCCTACCTCCCTTATTTGCTAGACTTTCCAATAGAATCAAAATGTAACAATACATATATGTCTCTGCTTACCAAACCACTCTGCTCTGTTCAACATCGGCCCTCTGCTACTCTGTTCCGTTCAACTGTTCAGCACATTCTTCTGTTCCTTTGCTCTGCACACCGTTACTCTCCTCAAAAAAACAGCTAACACTCACAACTGTTTCTGCTTAATATATATCTCATCTTTTAAGTTCATTTCTCTCTCTGTTTTATCGAAACAATATCCTCAAACCATTACAGAAACGGTTCAGCTTCAACATCCTCAAACCGTTGCAGAAACGGTTTAGCTTCAACATCCTCACGAACCCTCTATACACATCGAATGATATATATTCGAACCATCTCTCCCTTTCTTTTTGGTTCCTTACTCTTCCTATTCCATCTCCTTTCGAATCATCATTAAAAGCAGTTACTAAACGATTCACAATTCAGATTCATCATAACTGTTAATCCACCTGCTCGAATCCTCAACTGTACAGGGCTCTCCGTATTCCTCTTCAAAGATTACACTGGTACAATGGTTCAAAGAAGCGGCGGGTGAAACGTCGGAGCTCACAAGCAACATCTCCTTCTGCAATATAGGAGGTCGGAAGAGGATCTCCTTCCACAACGTCGGAGCTCGCAAGCAACATCTCCTTCCGAAAGTCAGAGGGATTTTGACATCGGAAGCCAAAAGCTTCGCACAGCCGCAACGGCGGGAAGAAAAAAGACTATGGACACGCGATCCGCATCGGAAGTCGGAGCGCTTTTCACTTCAGGTGCTTAGCTGGTTTGAGAGCCGCAACGGCAGGAAGAAAAAGACTATGGACACGCGATCCGCATTGGAAGTCGGAGCGCTTTTCACTTTGGGTGCTTAGCTGGTTTGAGAGCCGCAACGATGGAGATCAACAGGTTATAGCCATGCGACGCACATCGGAAGTCGAAGCGCTTTACACTTCGGATGCTTAACCACTTTGGGAGCCGCAACGGCGGAAGCAAAAAGACAACAACCTCTGATCTAAAACTTTAGTCTGAATCTCAGCCGATTGAGCCAGAGTTCATCGGAGGAAAATATCGAAGCTCGTTGTTTATCATTCCCCCGCAACGGCGGAAGCACAAATGACTCAAAATTCCGCAAGGCGTTCGATGGCAAGGCCCCAACAACAAATACTTAATTTCACGCTCAAAACAGTTGTGAGGGTGCGCGGTTAACATTTGGTGATAACCTTTGGCGGAGTTTCCAGTTGGCATTTGACATATGGTTCCGTTTTGGCACAGCTCTGTCATATATATATAATCGTTATAGCGGAGTTCAGATCCTTGGCATGCCAGGAATGTCTCACATATGGATCTGTTCTTACTTCGCAATTTTTGTGATATCCATTCGGTAAGTGGATTTTCCATAGACTTTAGTCTGAATCTCTAGCACCTCCCACTGTTCGATTTTCTCCATTGATACCTGCGTGCCTGCCTCTTTTTCAGTAGATTGCCACATCCATTTGATATCAGTTCCCCTTCTCTTTATAGAAGATTGCCATCAATGACAATACACTAAAACTTTAAGACTGAGCACTAGCCACCATCTACTAGTCCTGAACACACCACTCTGAAAGATATTCCAACAATCTCCCCCTTTGTCATTGACGGCAATATCTCATTCAATTGGTCACATTTCTCCCCCTTTAACATCAAGGGCAAAGGATAAACCTGGGCAGATACGGTATGTCTGATGACTAGTCTCCCCCTTACAAGATGCACTATGAAAACGAACTGCCATTCCATGCTGTAAACAGAAATAAGATATACAATAAACACAGACTCCCCCTAACACAATGCATGAGTTACTGAGACAAGGGCTAAACACCCAGCTTCTGACGCAGATATTCAAACTGAGCTGTGGGTAAAGGCTTAGTAAAAATGTCAGCAATCTGTTCGGTAGAAGGAATATAATGCAACAACACCGCTTGAGTAGCCACTTGTTCGCGCAAGAAATGGTACTTTATGGGAATGTGTTTAGTTTTGGAATGAAGAACAGGATTCTTGGAAACACTGATAGCACTAGTATTGTCACAGTGAATGGGAATAGGCTCAGAATACTTTACGTCTAGATCAGCAAGAGATTGAACCATCCATAAAATTTGAGTACAGCAAGTAGCAGCAGCTATGTACTCTGCTTCAGTAGTGGATAAAGAAATGGAACTTTGCTTCTTACTTAGCCAGGCAACCAAAGACTCTCCTAAGAAGAATGCTCCGCCACTTGTACTTTTTCTTTCGTCTACACAATTAGCCCAATCTGCATCTGAATATGTTATTAGCTTAAAGTTCCGATTTCTGGGATACCACAGACCATAAGAGAGCGTACCTTTCAGGTATTTGAATATACGTTTCATAGCTAGTAGATGACTCTGTTTAGGAGCAGCTTCAAACCTTCCTACCATCCCAACAGCATGCATGATATCAGGTCTTGATGCAGTAATATATAACAGGCTTCTATCATAGATCTGTACATCTTTTGATCCACTTCAGGTGAAGAATCATCTTTGCTCAACTTGTAGCCACTGACCATGGGTGTACTCACATGTGTGGAGCCTTCCATTCGAAACTTCTTTAACATCTCCTTTAGATACTTTTCTTGAGAAAAAAACATACCTCCAGGTTTCTGACATATTTGAAGACCAAGGAAATAGGACAGCTCACCAATCATTGACATTTCGAACTCAGATTTCATAGAGTTAGCAAACCACTGAACAGAAATATTATTAGTACAACCAAAGATGATATCATCAACATAAACCAATACAATCAGTAAGTCATCACCTTCAGTTTTGATATATAAATTGCTGTCCACAGAACCTCTCTTGAAGCCTTTGTCTTGTAGATATTTGTCCAGTCTGACATACCAGGCTCTAGGTGATTGCTTCAACCCATACAAGGCCTTTTTCAGCTTGCATACATAGTCAGATTTATCTGTGAGTGAAAATCCTTCAAGTTGCTCCACATACACTTCTTCTTCTAAATTTCCATTAAGAAATGCTGACTTGACATCCATCTGGTATACTCTAAATCGTTTGTAACAAGCATAGGCTAGAAACATTCTGATAGCCTCCATTCTTGCCACTGGAGCAAATATTTCATCGAAGTCTTGTCCTTCAATCTGAGCATAACCTTTGCAAACCAGTCTTGCTTTATTCCTTACAATCTATCCCTGTTCATTTAATTTATTCTTATATACCCATTTGGATCCAATCACATTCTTGTCTGATGGCCTAGGAACAATTTCTCAAGTGCTATTCTTTTCAATCTGGTCCAGCTCTTCATTCATGGCTGATACCCAGTCTTTGTCTTTGCTGGCTTCATTAAAACATTGGGGTTCAATTGTAGAGAGAAGAGCAATATGAGACTGTTCAGATTCCTGCAAAATCTTCCTTCTAGTCTGAACACCTTTACTCTCATCACCAATGATTTGGCTTTTAGCGTGATTTTTTCTAATCATTCTGGAAGAAGATTGTACAGTGTGCTGTTCAGGTTCAGCTTTCTCATACTCTGATGATTCAGATTCTTCCTTCTGGGATTCTGGGACCTGTTCTTCTGTCTCTTCATTTGTATCTTCCAAACATGAATCTTCATCATTCCTTTGACTGATATTTCCATGACAATCTTCATCGACTTTCACATCTATGCAATCTACTATTTTATGCAGCCTCTTGTTATAACACCTATAGCCTTTGCTTTCTATAGCATATCCTAAAAAGATTCCTTCATCTACTCTGTCATCATACTTGCCCAAATTTTCATCATTATTCTTGATATAGCATTTACTCTCAAAAACTCTAAAATGTTTAATGGTTGCAGGTCTTCCAAACCATAAATGATATGGTGTTTTGTCACTGTTTGGTCTCAAATGAGCTTTGTTAAGAATGTGCACAGCTGTATGGATAGCTTCCACCCAGAAGCCTTGAGAAATATCCTTTTCCTTCATCATTGATCTGCCCATCTGTTGGACTGTTCTGTTTTGTCTTTCTACCACTCCATTTTGCTGAGGAGTTCCAGCCATTGTATATTCTTTCCTGATGCCATGCTCATCACAGAATTCTTTAAACCGTCTTGAACTGAACTCTCCTCCTCTATCAGATCTGATAGCTTTAATCTTTCTTCCAGTCTGATTTTCAGTCAGGGCTTTAAATATCTTAAATTTAGCAAATGCTTCAGACTTCTCTTTAAGGAATGCAACCCATGTTAGTATGGAATAGTCATCAATTACGAGCATGAAATAGTTCTACTTACCTGTACCTTCTTTCCTGGATGGGCCACACAGATCTAGATGGACTAGTTGAAGAGGCTTATTTGTGGAGGGAACACTCTTTGACTTAAACTGTGTTCTGGTTAACTTCCCCATCTAAAAAGGTTTACACACTTCATCATGTGGTTTAGATATTTCTGGAAAGTCCCTTACTGCTGCTCTGTTTTTTAGTTTTATTAAATGATCAAAATGTAGATGTCCCATTCTTCTGTGCCACAACCATCTTTCATCATATTTGCTGAGATATCACTCTTCTTTTTCTTCTTTTAAAATGTAAACATTATTCACAGCTCTCATTCCTTTGGCAACCAGTTTTCCTGAGGAAACATTTTTAATTTTACAATCTTTAGCAGTGAACAAGACTTCACACCCTTTGTCACACATTTGACTCACACTGAAAAGGTTGTGCTTCAACCCATCTACAAATAACACATCTTGAGCCTTTCCTTTACCATTGCTAAGACTAACTATTCCCTTGCCTCTGATCTTTCCTGGTGCATCGTTTCCAAATGTTACGTTCCCAGATTTTTGCTCTGACATAGAAATAAACTTCTCTTTATCTCCTGACATATGTTTTGAACATCCACTATCAATGTACCAAGGATTCTTCTGTTTCTGAACTGAGAGCACGAGATTACAATGAGAACTCTCTTTCTTCCGCCATAAATTTTGTTCAGCTGTATATTTCATTTTTGGTTCTGTTTTGTTCTCCTTCAAGTTACATTCTGTAGCTTTATGCCCAAAGTTGTGACATATGTAACATTCTGTTTCGTTGTATAGAAGATCAAACGGGTTAGTATTTTTGTTTTGCGTTCTTCTTTTAACAGCTGATTGAGATACACAACCCATATGATTATACGCTGATTGATGTGTCATCTGTTTGTTATTTGACATCCTTCTCTGAATGTTTCTGAAATTGTAAAAACAATTGGCAGCTCTGTGCCCAAAGTTAGAACAACAAAAACTATAACCATTGAAGAAATTAACATACCCAACTCTTGGTGGATTTCTAGAAGAGTAATGTATTGAGTTATGATGCTCATAATTGTAATTCTGATCTGCATACTTGATTCTATTATATGGCTCTTTTTCATGAACTCCTGACTGTACCGATTTGCTATTTAGATCGGTATTCTCTTGCTTTTTATCACTCTTTGATCGATTTTCATTATTGTCTTTACATGCTTCAACATTTATTATTCTGGGGATTTCTGCCTGCTCGCTGTTCTGAAAATTAATCAAGTTTGATGATTCTTTGCTTTCTGAATCACCACTACTTGCACCTTGACCATAGCCTAGACCAAACTTAATCTGAGGTGACCTCTGTCTGTTTAGAATGTTATTTAGCTCTTCTGAAGCTTTGATACTAGAGATATTCTGATGATATAAGGCTTGAAATTTTTCTAAATCCTTCTTAACCATTACTACTTCTTTCTCTAGATGTTCACATCTGGCTTTACTTTCAACTAGTTGTTGTTTTAGAGTCTCTTCAATTTTCTTTGCCTCTTCCAACTCTAGCTTTATTAGAGAGATGTCTTTTCCATTGGTTTCATACTGGATTAATAGCTATTTTTGTTTTCTTTTCTTTATTCTTAGTCTATCAATCTCCTCTAGAGCACTCATCAGCTCTCCCTCCATGTCCACAATGGCATTTTCATCATTCATCTCTGTACAGCTCATCTCTAGATCCTCTATAGCCATAAGCATGAAATCATTCTCTTTGCTTTCATGGGAGGATTCACTTTCTGAAGTTTCTGTGGATTCATCATCATCATTCACACGTAGACTTTTCTTCTTGTACTTATTTTCTTTACTATACCTCTTCTTTAGAAATTTCTCTTCATCTGCAGAACTCTGTTCTTTCCTTATATGAGGGCATTTAGCAGCGAAGTGTCCTATTTTACCACAGTTGAAACATTTGAAAGGCAGTTTGCCTTTGTATTTCCCTGACCCCGTTTTCATTCTTCTCACAAATTTTGCTTCTATTTCATCTACATTTGCCTCTGTACTCTTTCAGCTTTAAAAGAGGCTTCTCTGGATGGGTTTTGATCTTTACTAATCCTGATTTCATAGGCTGTCAAAATTCCTAGTAATTGGTCAATAGCTGAGACTTTAGGGTTGAATCTGTCAAGCAGAGATCTCAGGATTTTATGAACAAGGAAGGTATCATCATCACTTATTTTTTCACCAAGAGCTCTCATAGCATTTACTAACTCATCAACTCTCAGGAAAAATTTACTAATACTTTCATCTTCATTCATTTTCAGTTGTTCAAATCTTAGCCTATGAGTCTGCAACTTGGCATCTTTAACTTTCTCATTTCCTTCATAGCTGCTAATAAGCTTATCCCACATTTCTTTGGCAGAATCAAGATGCATTACTTTTACAAATTCAGTTTCAGCAAGACCACTCAGAATAGCATTCATTGCTTTTGCATTGAAAGTAAACTCTAGCTTATCATCTTTGGATGCTAGCAAAACAGGTTTTGCATACCCAGTCTCTACTACTTCCCAAACATCAGCACCTAGGGACATTAAGTATGTTCTCATCCTAACCTTCCAGAAAGCAAAATTTTTACCATCAAATATGGGTGCTTTGTTTATTGATCCATCTTGACTAGCCATTTTAACTCTTCAGGACCTACCCTAACCAAAAGGAACGCTGCTCTGATACCAATTGTTACAGGTATAAATTAACTGAGAGGGGGTGTGAATCAGTTAATTAATATTTTTCACCCAAATTACTTCTTTTAACTTAGAATCAATAAACTTTATGGTAGTCAATCTTTGCTATGAATTCAGAGTTATAAACATAATAGCAGATAGCATAAAACACAGCATTCAACCACAACATTTAATCACATATATGATACACAGATATTTTCACGAGGAAACCCATAAGGGAAAAACCTCTTCTTCTTATGATGTCAAAGGCTTCAATGGCTGTACATTACTTCTTATTTGAGCACCGACTCAAAGAGGCTGCAACCTCTGAATGCAAGCACCAACTTGCTGAGAGCACCAACTCTCACTGTAACCCAGCACCAACCGGGTGGAAGCACCAACTTCCAGTTTAACCTAGCACCAACTGGGCAATTTCTACAAGCACCCACTTGCAGACAGAGACATAAAGTCTCCCCTAGCACCTCCCTACCTCCCTTATTTGCTAGACTTTCCAATAGAATCAAAATGTAACAATACATATATGACTCTGCTTACCAAACCACTCTGCTCTGTTCAACATCGGCTCTCTGCTCCTCTGTTCCGTTCAACTGTTCAGCACATTCTTCTGTTCCTTTGCTCTGCACACCGTTACTCTCCTCAAAAAAACAGCTAACACTCACAACTGTTTCTGCTTAATATATATCTCATCTTCTGAGTTCATTTCTCTCTCTGTTTTATTGAAACAATATCCTCAAAATGTTACAGAAATGGTTCAGCTTCAACATCCTCAAACCGTTGCAGAAACGGTTCAGATTCAACATCCTCACGAACCCTCTGTACACATCGAATGATATATATTCGAACCATCTCTCCCTTTTTTTTTGGTTCCTTACTCTTCCTATTCCATCTCCTTTCAAATCATCATTACAGGCAGTTACTAAACGATTCACAATTCAGATTCATCATAACTGTTAATCCACCTGCTCGAATACTCTTCGAATCCTCAACTGTACAGGGCTCTCCGTATTCCTCTTCAAAGATTACACTGGTACAATGGTTCAAAGAAGCTGCAGGTGAAACGTCGGAGCTCACAAGCAACATCTCCTTCCACAACATCGAAGGTCGGAAAAGGATCTCCTTCCGCAATGTCGGAGCTCGCAAGCAACATCTCCTTCTGCAAGTCGGAGGGATTTTGACATCGGAAGCCAAAAGCTTCGCACAGCCGCAACGGCGGGAAGAAAAAAGACTATGGACACGCGATCCGCATCGGAAGTCGGAGCGCTTTTCACTTCGGGTGCTTAGCTGGTTTGAGAGCCGCAACAGCGGGAAGAAAAAGACTATGGACACGCGATCCGCATCGGAAGTCGGAGCGCTTTTCACTTCGGGTGCTTAGCTGGTTTGAGAGCCGCAATGGCGGAGATCAACAGGTTATAGCCATGCGACGCACATCGGAAGTCGGAGCGCTTTACACTTCGAATGCTTAACCACTTTGGGAGCCGCAACGGCGGAAGCAAAAAGACAACAACCTCCGATCTAAAACTTTAGTCTGAATCTCAGCCGATTGAGCCAAAGTTCATCGGAGGAAAATATCGAAGCTCGTTGTTTATCATTCTCCCGCAATGGCGGAAGCACAAATGACTAAAACTTCCGCAAGGCGTTCGATGGCAAGGCCCCAACAACAAATACTTAATTTCATGCTCAAAACAGTTGTGAGGGTGCGCGGTTAACATTTGGTGATAACCTTTGGCGGAGTTTCCAATTGGCATTTGACATATGGTTCCGTTTCGTTATAGCGGAGTTCAGATCCTTGGCATGGCGGGAATGTCTCACATATGGAACTATTCGTACTTCGCAATTTTTGTGATATCCATTCGGCAAGTGGATTTTCCATAGACTTTAGTTTGAATCTCTAGCACCTCCCACTGTTCGATTTTCTCCATTGATACCTGCGTGCCTGCCTCTTTTTCAGTAGATTGCCACATCCATTTGACATCAGTTCCCCTCCTCTTTATAGAAGATTGCCATCAATGACAATACACTAAAACTTTAAGACTGAGCACTAGCCACCATCTACTAGTCTTGAACACACCACTCTGAAAGCTATTCCAACACATAGTCCTTCCGTTTTCCACCGACAAACTCCACGGCTCAAAGGATTCCCAAGCTTGGATCTATCTCCTCTTTTCTCCTTCCTTCACTTCTAAATTATATCTTTCTCGATTACAGTTACTCACATGGTTAAGTAGATTAGTACATTTTTTTTTCTTAAAATAATATCTAAAGGCTGATCTATTTAGACATGTATCTAGATCTAGAAGCATAAAGTAATATTTTCAAAGTAGATCTAGTTTTTATTAAGTACTTGTGCATATTTCCAATCTTTCAGTACTTAATATGTTTATGTTCTCAACGCTTTATTTGGCACATTTGGTGCATTACAGGTGGCTGGTTTTTCACTTTTATTGCCAAGACAAGGAGAAGTGCTGCCGAAAAATCAAAGATCCAAGTTGTTCCAAGACCTCCCGGAGCACCACTCTTGATCTTGTCTTACTCATAGAACCTGTAGCCTTTGGATCCAGATCTATAAAGACCATTGGCATCCACCTCAAGCATTGAAATAACGTAATAAATATTTTGAGTAGGCTCCTTCAGAGCCCACTCCCCATTCCCCCCTGGGGAATTTTGCGTCAGTGTAATTTTTTCATGGTTTTGCTTTTGTTAGTGTAGTTTTGCTTTATAGATTAGTATACTTTGCTTTTTCAAAGTTTCAGATTCATTGCAAAGTAATCCTATTACTTACCCCACGATTTCCCGAGTGACCCGAAAAGGGGAAAGAGATTCATGGTAGATAATAAATTAGATAACCCTTTTTGTTTTATTCTGTCTTGCACTTTAATTCTAAATTCACTACAAAAAGCTTTAATAAAATTCACCTCTCGCTTTTCCGAATGCGGTTCACTTGAACCGAAAGAGATTCTTGGAGGGCACGTTTCTTCTTTTAAACACACTATAAGTTTAAAATCCTTAAAATTTACCGAGGCTCCGTTGTGTATGCTCTGTACCACTGCAGTTCAACCGATTAGTTAGCTGCACCAAAAGCAACATGGATGACTAGTTTAATTAGTCTCACATTTGAATTAACCTCTCAAGGCGAAAATCCAACGCCTCGAATTAATCCGTTGCGATGGCAAAATCTACAAAGGAATCGAGAACAACTAGGTAGTGACCTCTAGACACCGTTAGGCTACACCCTTGTTGGTGTAGTGTCAAACACGTCTCGGAGACTCCAACCAACCCACATATTCCTTGCGGAGAGCCGCATCAGATAACGTTTTTGGACATACTCCTTGTACCTTCGGGTATATTTGGAGCTCCCTCTTCCCCATAAGTTAATCAACTCATACCCACACTAATCTAAAATTTGACCAAGAGCACTTGCAACATTTCTCTTTCAGCAATACTTGTTGGTGTAGTGTCAAACACGTCTCGGAGACTCCAACCAACCCACATATTCCTTGCGGAGAGCCGCATCGGATAACGTTTTTGGACATACTCCTTGTACCTTCGGGTATATTTGGAGCTCCCTCTTCCCCATAAGTTAATCAACTCATACCCACACTAATCTAAAATTTGAGCAAGAGCACTTGCAACATTTCTCTTTCAGCAATACCACAACACTTTTATCTGTGGACTCCATTTTGGCACTGGTTCTTTACTTGATATAATCATCTATTTCCACATACTTTATATATCATATATTGATCTTTATGTTGTTGTGTTTTAATTCTATTGCAATATCTTATGTTAGTTTTTTTCATCAAACTCCTAAGTAACTCATTCATCACCATCTCACTAGGCTTTAACAGCCTTAGCAATTTAATAGGGTCTACACCCTTGGCTTCTCGTTAGGAGTTGGCCTAAACAAAGGAGTCAAGAACAAGGTGACAGCCTTGACTTGAGACTTGCCCCCAAGGACACACCGAGTGGCTTGAAGATTTCTACCGCGTCCCCCCAGGTATGTGAAAGGTGGCAACATTTTCTGGCGTCGTTGCCAGGGATAAATAAATGTATACTCGGAGTACGACTTTTGTTTTCTCCTTTTTTGTTTTTTCTTTGTTTGATGAATGCTTAGAGTAAATCTTTAATTTTCATCTGGCGACTCCACTAACCTTTTTCAATTTTTATTTTTACAAAGAAAAGCAAAAAATATTTTAGTGAGAGTTCTTAAATGTATAATTTTATTCTCACATGGCAACTCCATTGAAGGGATAAAACCCTTGTTTCTCAAAAAAAATGTTGATATTGATTGTATGTAGGTGAGCCCACGTAACAGTAAAATTTAAAGCTCAACTCCATTTTTCAGTTCCAGACATTCTCCATGATTACTGATTCTTGATATGGATATTAAAAGAATAGAAACTATTGCTCGGGTTTCCCGTGATTGTCCTCCCATTGATTTCTCTAGGATCCCTGGCTTTCCTAATCGTCTGGTTAGTGAAAGGACATCTACTCCCCTTCCAAGATTTCGAGGGCATGATAATGAGCCAGATTCCATGTTGTGATTTTTCTGTCACATATGAGTAAATACAACATTCATCATGAGGATCATATGATGTCGATGTTTGCTCATTCTCTACAAGGGGATGCTTCATGTTGGCTTCATGAGTGTTTTCCTGAGAAATCTATTACTTCTCTTGCAAATTTCTTTGAAATATTTTTAAGGCAGTGGCATTATGATGGAAATGATATTGAATCATTCAATGCTAAATCATTCATTAAGACCAATTTGAAATACTTATTTCCTTGGAAAGAATTTCATATGGAAAATCCTGAGATATCTAGTATCAACATGGTGTACAACACTCAACATTCTGGAATCCATGATGATCCCATTGGGTTTGTGCATGAGGAGCCATTATTTGAAAAAATTGTTGAAGACCCTCCCCTCATGTAACATCAACAGAGAATAGCGGTGATTGGGAATGCTTTCATGATTATTTCAGTGATGATGATCACATTTGTACTCAAGACCTACCGCAGGATGAAGCCATTACAGAAGCTTATCATGAAACTCGTGATGAAAATGTAATGTGCATGATGGGACTCCTACATGTTCTCCATATAATGATGATAGTCTGGAAGGTTTACTGCCTTGCGACCTTTTTTCCGAAGAAGATTTGTATGAAAATGAGGACGAGTATAACCTCGAGCATGATACAAGTGACGAAGACTCCCTTATGTTCGACAAAGATGTTGATGAGGATTCCTAGACATTCATGCAAAATCCATTTATGACATGTCTGAGGAGGAAAATAATGAACCAAAAACTTTTGATGGTTTTGTTGATAGTCCTATCTATGGCATATATAAAGGAGAGAACATGGATCTTACGGCCTTAGGAAATTATGGAAGAGGAGCATGCAGTTTATCCATATGATCAGCCTAATCCATATATCAGTATCAGTAATGAAGACAAAGGAAAACAAAAGAGTCAAGAACTTGGTACCAGTGATGAGGAATCTATGACATCTGACATATATGAGGAGGATGACTATTGGACTTTTATTGAAAATCCAACTTATGAGACTTTTGAAAATCCCATCTATGATATGTCGAACAAGTAGAGTGTTTATTCTGAGACTTATGAAAGTTGTAAAGAAGAGCATTCAAAATTTTGATATGATCAGTCAGGGTTATACTTGAGTTTGTTTAATGAGGACTTGGAGAAGCAATGTAGTGAAGAGTCCGATTGGGTGCAACTAATTGAATATTTTTTCTAGCCTTCGTCTTCACATACAAATGTTCCTTATGATGTGAAGCAGTTTGGGGCTTACATACAGAGTTATCAGCAGATAAGCCCTTTGGATGAGTATGATGATTTGCCTCATCATATAGATATTTACATCAGTCTTATCCAAATCTTGGATAGAAGAAGCCTGCAAGAGGACTTGCCAATTTGGGAAGCAGCTCGATGACCTTCTCCATGATTCTAATTTCCCGTCCAACCCTCCCATCTTGAAGTTTCATGCAGGCTTTCATTTCTTGAATAATTTTTCCTTGCTTTGGCTGGTAACCAAAGACAAGGAAAAAAAATTTGTGTTAATAAGATGCTTAGGTGGTTACATTGGATTTCTGATTACACCTAACATTTTTTATATCATGTTTAGAGTAGGAAAATAAGCTCCTTAAAGCAAGCATTTACTTTCTGCATTTCCGTTATGTACTTAGGTATAATAAAACGTTTTTTTCATTAGTTAGCTACATTTATTTTGTTTGAATAAAGCAACTTATTGGTTCATTTGGATTTTATATAGAGTTGGTGCTACTAAGGTTTTCTTGCTAAGTTGAGATGTTTTTACAGGTTATGTAAGCCGTGGATTCTGGTGTTCTTGTATCCTCTCCTTGCCCTATGACCAGATCGATCACACGTCCCGCACGTGGAGCCAGATGTTACCACCTAAGTTGTACTTGGTGGTTTTTTCAAGCGAGTCGACGAAGTAGAACAAGTACACTTGTTCATGATCAAAGTTCAGAAGTCCGCCAGCCTTTTTTGGGGAGTCTATTCGGAATTCTTTGTAACACATGTTAATACCCCCTTGGGGAAATTGTAAAAAATGTGCTAGCATGATAATTTTTATAAACGACTCGGATTTTGCTCGGATTCCCAGACTTAAGCATCGAGCCGACTAGCACAGAAAGTTTTTTCCCTTGATTATTATTGGTTGTTGAACAAACGACTAATAATTTCTGAGTTTTTCACTCACACCTCCAAAGTTGGGGTAGTCGTCTTGGTGTTTCAGCCTTAGGAGGTTATTAGAGCCTTCATGTCAGTGTCTTTCAACATGCTAGGCCTTCAAACTGAGTCCTATGGACAGGTGCTAGGTCCCCCTAAAGTGTCGTCTGATTCCGAGAAAATATTGTTTTTCCACAAAATTAGGCCATTTTTAATGGTTTAATTAAAATATTTCAAAATGTAATAAAAGTCGGATACAGAGTCAGTTTTTGGGCGTGGGGATGCTCTTTTTCAGACTCAAACATCCCTTCTTTACCCTAGGGACCGCTTTTCATCTCATTCGGGCAGTTGAAGCCCGTGGAGCATTATTCAACTAAAAATGCTTCAAAATGGCATTTTAATGCTAAATTACAACAATTTGGCACAAAATGACAAAGTTGAAAAAAGTCAAAAACTCATTTAAAAAGGTGTAGAAATGACATGGCATGATGTCACCATAAATCATGTGACTCTTTTCCATGTGATAAGTTTAGACTTTGGTTAATTTAAAAAGGTAGCATGGCAATATGTTTTCAATGGAGTGGTGACATCAAACTTCATAATCTTCACGCTAACTTCATAAGAGTTTAAAGTTTTAAACCTTATAAAATTAATGTTATATGATTTGCATAAGGAGATGCGCATGAGTTTTGGTGGAGATTATGTGGAGATGGGGTGACGTCAAACTCTACTCTACGTGCGTGATGAGGAGATAGCGAATGGGGAAAGGGGGTGGACCCCTCCTCAATTTGAAGCTTCGTTTTTTTGTTGTTGTTTAACTACTTTGGTGGTAACGCATGTATTAATGCTTGGGTGACATCACCCTCTTTTACCAACAAAGGGAGGCTCACATATGTGGAGGATTGATGCCAATGGAAGGTTGGTGGAGTTGGTGGGTGCTTGATGTGGTGGCAGGCTGATGGTGAGTTAAGTAAGAGAGGTGTCAATCACCTCTGTAGTTCCTCTTCACTTCAAGCTCGAATACACTCGGGGTTTATCGTTAGTGTAGGTAGCACCCCTGCCCAGGTCATTTTTGCTATTTAAGCGAGAATCCTTTCCTCATTTTCTCATGGTCAGAGGACCGAAGGAATTCTCAAGTGTTGTATTATAATTGTAATACTCTTTGGAATAATAGAAAGACTTTGGAGGTCTCATGTGGTATATGGCTCAAGTGTGTGGATGAACATTGCAAATTCATGAGGTAATCTGTATCATTCATTTTTGTTGTATTTTTATGGTTTGTTGTGGGACTACAAGGAGAAGTGATCTCAATACGGTAAGAAACTTCTTGCTTGATTATTTCTTACTGATTAATTGCATTAGATCTCTTGGACGTATATGCTATTTTTATTTAAATGCATGTTTTTCGGGCTTCTTTTGCAGTTAACACCCTTGCGTTTAACCATGTCTTTGTGCAAGAATTGATGGATTGATACAAGTATCTAGGATTGAACGTTTGGTTGATCTTGTTTTACTACTCAAATTTTCGAGCACTTTCAAGGAGCATGGTCCCTCTGCTATCCACCGACAAACTCCATGGCTCAAAGGATTCCCAAGCTTGGTTATCTCCTCTTTTCTCTTTCCTTCACTTATAAATTAAATCTTTCTCGATTACGGTTGCTCAGATGCTTAAGTAGATTAGTACTGTTTTTTTTCTTGAAATAACATCTAAAGGCTGATCTATTTAAACATGTATCTAGATCTAGAAGCATAAAGTAATATTTTCAAAGTAAATCTAGTTTTTATTAAGTACTTATGCATATTTCCAATCTTTCAATACTTAATATTTTTATGTTCTTAACACTTTTATTGGCACATTTGGTGCATTACAGATGGCTGGTTTTTCGGTTTTATTGCCAAGACAAGGAGAAGTGCTGTCGAAAAATCAAAGATCAAAGTGGTTCAAAGACCTCCCAAAGCACCACTCTTGATCTTGTCTTACTCATAAAACCTGTAAGCCTTTGGATCCAAATCTGTAAAGACCATTGGCATCCACCTCAATTATTGTAAATAACATAATAAATATTTTGAGTAGGCTCCTTCAGAGCCCACTCCCCATCCCCCCTGGGGATTTTTACGTTGGTACACTTTTTTCATGGTTTTGCTTTTGTTAGTGTAGTTTTGCTTTATAGATTAGTATACTTTTTTTTTTCAAAATTTCAAATTCATTGTAAAGTAATACTATTACTTACCCCACGATTTCCCGAGTGACCCGAAAGGGGAAAGAGATTCGTGGTAGATAAATTAGATAACCCTTTTTGTTTTATTCTGACTTGCACTTTAATTCTAAATTCACTACACAAAGCTTTAATAAAATCCGCCCCTTCTTGCTTTCCCAATTGCAGTTCACTTGAACCGAAAGAGATTCTTGGAGGTCAGATTTATTCTTTTAAACATACTACAAGTTTAAATTCTTAAAATTTATTGAGGCTCCATTGTGTATGCTCTGCACTGCTGCGGTTCGACCAATCAATTGGCTGCACCAAAAGCAACGTGGGTGACTAGTTTAATTAGTCTCACATTTGAATTAACCTCCCAAGGCAAAAATCCAGCGCCTCGAATAAATCCGTTCTGGTGGAAAAATCTACAAAGGAAGCGCGAACAATTAGGTAGTGACCTCGAGACATCGTTAGGCTACACCCTTGTTGGTGTAGGGTCGAACACGTCTCAGAGACTCCAACCAGCCCACATATTCCTTGCGGGGAGCCGCATCGGATAACGTTTTTGGACATACTCCTCGTACCTTCGGGTATATTTGGAGTTCCCTCTTCCCCATAAGTTAATCAACTCATCCCCACACTAATCTAAAATTTGACCAAGAGCACTCGCAACATTTTTCTTTCAGCAATACAACAACACTTTTATCTATGGACTCCATTTTGGCACTGGTTCTTTACTTGATATAATCATCTGTTTCCACATTCTTTATATATCATATATTGATCTTCATGTTGTTGTGTTTTAATTCTGTTGCAATATCTTATGTTAGTTTTTTTCATCAAACTCCTAAGTAATTCATTCATCACCATCTCTCTAGGCCTCAACAACCTTAGCAATTTAATAGGGTCTACCCCCCTTGGCTTCGTTAGGAGTTGGCTGAAACTTAGGAGTCAAGAACAAGGTGATAGCCTTGACTCGAGACTTGCCCATAAGGACACACCGAGTGGTTTGAAGATTTCTGCCACGTCCCCCCAAGTGTGTGAAAGGCGGCAACATTTTTTGGCGCCATTGTCAGGGATAAATCTTTTTATTCCCTGGATACGACTTTTGTTTTCTCCTTTTTTGTTTTTTCTTTGTTTGATGAATGCTTAGAGTAGATCTTTAATTTTTATCTGGGGACTCCACTGACTTTTTCAATTTTTATTTTTACAAAGAAAAGCAAAAAATATTTTTGTGAGAGTTCTTAAATGTATATTTTTATTCTCACATGGAGACTCCATTGAAAGGATAAAACCCTTGTTTCTCACAAAAATTGTTGAGATTGATTATGTGTAGGTGAGCCCACGTAACAGTAAAATTTAAAGCTCAACTCCATTTTTCAATTCCAAACATTCTCCATGATTACTGATTCTTGATATGGATATTAAAAGAACAGAAACTGCTGCTCGGGTTTCCCGTGATTGTCCTCCCATTGATTTCTCTAGGATCCCTGGATTTCCTAATCGTCTCATTAGTGAAAGGACATCTACTCCCCTTCCAGGCTTTCGAGGGCATGATAATGATCACTCAGCTAGATTCCATGTTGTGATTTTTAAATTTTTTGGTCACATATGAGTAAATACAACATTCGTCATGAGAATCATATGATGTCGATGTTTGCTCATTCTCTATACGGGGATGCTTCATGTTGGCTTCATGAGTGTTTTCCTGAGAAATCTATTACTTCCCTTCCAAATTTCTTTGAAATATTTTTGAGACAATGGCATTATGATGGAAATGATATTGAATCATTCAATGCTAAATCATTCATTAAGACCAATTTGAAATATTTCTTTCTTTGGAAAGAATTTCATATGGAAAATCTTGAGATATCTAGTATCAACATGGTGTACAACAATCAACATTCTGAAATCCATGATGATCCCATTGGGTCTTGTTGCCGCCTTTCACACACCTGGGTCACGTGGCAGAAATCTTCAAGCCACTCGGTGTGTCCTTGGGGGCAAGTCTCGAGTCAAGGTTGTCACCTCGTTCTTGACTCCTCCGTTTAGGCTCAACTCCTAACGAAGCTAAGAGGGGTAGACCCTATTAAGTTACTAAAGAAAAATTATTTAGTATGATGATGGTTTTAAAGAGTATGTTTTTTAGGAGTTTTGACTTAACAATTGTAAACAACAAATAACCAGATAAGATGATCACAAATAAGCACGAAATGACACACAATCACATAAAGATTGAAAGAAATAAACAGTTGACCAGTGCCAAAAATGGAGTCGAAAATATTTTAAGAGTGCTTGCAAGTGCTGAAATAAATTTTGTGCAATTGTATCTTGGTTAATTTTAAATTAATGTGAAGATGAGTAATTTAACTTAGGCGAGGGGACTCCAGATATACCCAAGGGCTACTTGAAGTATGTCCAAAACTAAACCATCACGGCTACCCACAAGGAATATGTGGGTTGAATGGAGTCTCTGAGGCTATTGTTCATAATGCAACCGAAGGTGTAACAGAGATCGGTGCCCCGAGGTCACTTTTCAGGAGTTCCCGCTTCCTTTGGGTATTTTGCCACCGTAATGGTTTGATCTAGGTATTGGATTTTCACCTGATGGTTTGTCAATTTGGGAGGGTGAATCCTAATTATACTAGTCACTCAAGTGCTTTTGATACAGCTTGACTGATCGAACGAACCGCAGCCAAGTGCAGAGCATACACATCGGAGTCTTGTCAATTTTAGTAAATTTTGAGATGGATGTTCTTGTTAAAAAGAAAACCCTCCAGGAACCTCTTTCGGTCCAAGTGGACCTCAATCGGGGAATCAAGGAGGGGTTGATTTTATTATGGTTACTGAAACAAATGATGATAGCAAATGAAACATAAAAAGATAAGCAAACCACAATTTTCTAAGTAGACTACCACGAACCTTTCTTCACCTTTCGGCTCAAAAGGAGGCTCGTGGGGTAAGTATTAAAGTTACTTTGAAACCAATAGAAATGGAATATGGAAATGATTTTAAATCAAAGTATACTACCCTACAGATTAATGCTACGCTAGATTGAAAAAAGATGAACGAAAATCAAGAAATGACACGGACGCAAATCCCCCCAGGGGGGATGGGGAATGGGCTTGAAAGAGCCTATTCAGAATTATTTTTATTACCAGCGGTTACAATATCAGCAAACTGATGTGATACCTCTTGATTCTTATACAGAATGAAACCAAGAGCTTACAAAGTGCAAAAATTAAAGATTTCAGTCAAAAAGGGAGACCCCTGGGGGGATTCAGAAGGCCCAAAAGTCACTTTCGAACAGCAGCTCCTCCTCTTTTCTGTTATACCTGCTAAAAACCAGCGAGCTTATTAGACTGAAATATGCCCAAAAGTACCTTTGGGTCAGCTTACTTTTAACCAAAAAAGGCTAAGTTAAAACTAGTTAAAAAAGGTAAAAAGGGAACCAAGAAAAGCAAGCTTTCCTTGGGATCTTGGCTTGCCTTTTAGGTAGCCAATATGATGTGTATTGATTGCTAGATTTATCTTATATAACAGAAAACAGAAATCTAATGCATGCAAGCTACAAATTCTCTTTAAAATTCCATGCAAAAGGACGATTTCCCTAAAGCTAGATCTAGAATGCTTATGAAACCTTTTAAGAACAAGATCTAGATTATGGGCTTTGAGAAGATAGATCTATGTTAAATTTACTTTAAGATAATAGATCTAAACAATATCAAAGCTGTGAATAAAGTAACCAGGTAAAGAATTGATTTTGAAGGAGGAAGAGGAGGAGAGAAATGCTGGTAGCCTTGAAGATCCACCGTGGAGCTTTCAGGTGGAATGTCGAGGGACTATGCCTTTTGAAGGTTTTGGAGAGAGTGAAGAAGCAAACTAGATCAACATCCTCTCCAATCTAGGAACCTGCAGCTCATCTGAAATCAAAAAACTTGCCGAAATACTTGTGAAATCCGATTAGTACATACACAGAGATTCAGAATAACATGCATATAAACTTATAAAACATGCTGAATCTAGATCTCTAAACATGCATCAAAGGAAAGAGATGGCCAATAAACTTATTGAAAAGCACCTTTCCTATTAAGATTATAATAAGCTTATTATCAATCTTAGCAGTGAATCCACAAGCAATCAACAAATTATGAACATAGATACAGGTTACCTCAGTAAAAAAATGGCAATGATCATCCACACATACAATGGCATAACACCATCTTTCCTCCAAAGCTTCTCTTTATTTCAAATGAACAATAACAACAGTACAATAGCAGCAGCACCTCAATCCCAGTTCTAACTAGCTTGGAAGAGGCAACTTGTGCTTTATTTATACAAAAAATAGGAGATCCAGCCCAGGGGGCACAAATCCCAAGGAGATAAATCAAATCAGCTGATGGAGAGTCAATCAATGCCTAATCTGTGTCTAACTGAGCCAAATCTGAGTCTCACTGAGTGCAAATGTCAATCGGGGGGCTGATCTGACTGACACCTCAACCTATTGACTGAAGCATCCACCAAAACTCATCCAGATGAGCCAAAACATGTGGAGGAGAGAGGGAGGGCGAAAATTCCCCATAAAGGATGTTGAAGATCAACTCTGGATCTGTCCAGATCACCTCCATCAGTCAAGGATTTGTCAGATCCAGTCAATCTGGTTCAGATCTGATTGATTTCAATCAAATCGGCTAAGAATCCACTCATCTATGATTTTGGATTTGCTCCATTATTCATCAATTTATTAATTAAAATAATCAAATAATTGATTTTTGGGGCTTTCTAACCTGAGTAATGGAAAATCACTCAAAACTAGGAAATAATGGGTCCATGGGTTTACATGGTGCTCTTAGCTTGAAAATGAGCACCTACATGACTGAAACTGATTATTTGGCCCACTTTTATTACAAAATCAATTTTTCCAATTAAACTATTAAAAAATAGCCTAAGTTTTGGAAAAATTAAATTTTAATAAAAAACACTGAAAAAACTAAAAAATTGAAAAATTGAAAAAACCTAGGGAGACTTAGACATGTTCATATGACTCGACCGTGATGTGTAGCATGTTTATACATTGACATATAGACTCTAATAACCTCAATAGGCCTAAATGCCAAGCCGACCACCCCAACTTTGGAGGTATGGAGTGAAAAACTCAAAAATTATCAGT
>LPNX010919177.1:0-65958 GCA_001517045.1 Pseudotsuga menziesii
CGGTCGAGGGTTTATAAAGCCCTCGACCGAGGTACATTTTTTTGTTTTTGGCAAGATGCGCTTGCCAAAAAGTGTTACCCAGGTCCGTGGATTCACCCACTAATTATATTTATCCAAATCTATCCATGTTATTCACTAGATCAAAGCAACACACCACCCAATGATAGCCATACATAATGGCCACTACCTTTGAGTTGGACCATGAAGCAACAAGGTCGAAATAATTTCCTATAAGTCTTTAACACTCGTCTAATCCCAAATTATAATGTTACGTGACTTGGAAAAATTTAACACCTATCTTAATACAACCAAATTCCTCTACCAACATTAAATTTAGCTCTGAGACATCTTTTTCAACCACTCTCTAGCGTGGGTTCAAACAATCCATTTCTACAAATACATTACCTAGGAGACTCCCTTTATTTGTTAGGATACCATTAATTTTGAAGATCCCATTCCATTGTTCATTGTTCTTTTGGAAAGTCTAGTATGGTGGTGCAACTTTTGGAATTTCTCTTATGTCAATACTTGTAATGTTTTCTTCTAATTAAGCACCAAAACATCTTATAACCTACTTAATTCCCGTAGGTTCAAGAGGGTATTGCATAAAAGGGCATTGACTAAGGACATTTGATACTTAGAACAGATCGAGACACTCATTCAGTATTAAAGTCATCAATTTGATAAAGAAAGCCTTATTTATTTAGACTTAAAGTCAACATGAAATTAGAATTGCTTGCATGCAAAAGTGAAGTGTAAACCCAAAAAGTACATGCTATTCTATTTAAGAATGGTTATTGGACCAAGGAGGGAATCTATGATTATTATTGTTGATTGGGAGTTTTTGAGCAGTAGAAACAAGTTTAGCAGCAGCAGTTGGGGTTAAAGACGATGTATTCAACTAACGAGGGTTCAATAGTGAAACTTGTTGATGTATTTGTAACTTCAAAATGTATTCACTTGTATATCTTATGTATTATACCCCGATGTTCCTATCGGGAAGTATCAATAATGTAATTGAGTCATTTCATACTCTGGTGTTCCTATCCGGAGAATCAATAATGTAAACAAGTCATGTAAAGTCATAGAGGGTAACCCTCCTTATTAATCAAGGGTTGAAGTCGCCATAGTTGTGGGGCACTAGGGTTATTAGACTCTCCTAGAGAATTCATCCCTAGTGAGTTATTGTCAAGTCAGGAATTAGTATAAATAGAGAGTGAGCCTCTGTATTTATCACACAGTCACTCACACTCAGTTGTAGCACAAAACTGAGAGAGAGAAGAAGTTGGGATAAGAGAGAGAGAGAGACAACTACTGTCAGGAGATCATCTTTGTATCTTTGGGTTTTAATTTTGGTGCTCATTCTATCTCAGAGGAAGTTGCGGGGTTTTCTACTTTATGGTTTCCCCGAGGAAAATCTTTGTGTTCGTTGTCTCTTGTGATTGATTGTTGTGCTTGTTATTCTCTCAATAAAGATCCTAAGATCATATTGTTGAAATAGATAAAAATCTAACATGGTATTAGAGCTAACTTGAGAAGAAGTCACTATGCAGATGCGGAAGCAAGGGCTTCTTATTTTTTGGGTCTCTCTCCACAATCCATCAGCAAAAGGAGGCTAGGTTGAACCTCCATTGAAGGGCGCATCTTTCTGTCAAAGCAGAATTTGATTCTGAGCACTTTTAGTTTTTGACCTACCAATGCATCAAAAAATTAAGGGCTTTTCACTAAAGAGGAATTTTTGAGTGAGCCCAGGATAGGATTGCTCTCCTCCTCAAAATCGAAGTTAGAGAAAAAAATCAAGTTTTTTGGTGGGGTAGAACTCCGGGAAAGTCAAACCCTAATTTTCCCTAGAAACAGAAAACTAGCACTGTAGAAGATCAGCTCCAGATCCAGTTTTTAGCTTCTCAAATTGGTAAGATCTAAATCTTTTGTATTTCCATTTGAGGTTCTCATTTAAGATGTCTCATCACACCAAGCTTGATGAAAATATTGAAGGAGCTAATAACTTCCAAGCTTGGAAGTATAGGATCTCCTTGGTCCTAGAAGAAAATGAGTTGGACTCTTACATCAGTGAAGAGGTTCCAGTTCCATAGGGAGATGAGGCTAAGGCCTTACACAAAAAGAAATTGGTCATGGCTAAGAGGATTATTTCTGATTCAATCAAGGATCACCTCATACCACAGGTGTCCTCCCTAAAGATACCTAAAGCAATGTTTGATTCCCTGACCAAGCTATTTGAAAGAAAGAACATAAATCGGAAGATGACTTTGAGGAACCAATTGAAGAATGTAAAGATCCAGAATGCGGAGACCATACAGTCATACTTTACAAGGGTCTCCCAGATCAAAGAACAACTTGAAGCAGTGGATGAAGAAGTGGAGAATGTAGAGATTTTGATGACCACCTTGAATGGTCTCCTAGGTCATGGGACTCCTTCATTCAAGGGATTTGTGCTAGAATAAAGCTAATCACCTTCAGTAGACTGTGGGAAGAATGCTCACAAGAAGAAGCTCGAATAGTAGCCCAAGCAGAAAAGATGGGAAGTGAAGATCAATCCCTCATAGTAAACTCTAATAAAATCCGAAGGGACTATCATCATCCCAAAGGTAAGAATTCTAACCAGAAAGATAACTCTAGAAGACCTACCAGAGATCTATCTAAATTCAGATGCTATACATGTGATGAAAAAGGACACTTTGCCAAAAATTGTCCTAGAAACAAAGGTGTCTCTCAAAAGAAGAACTACAAGAGAAGACATCATGTTCATCCTACAGAAGATGATGAACCTTCCAAGAAAAGAATCAAACAAGAAAGTGAAGATTCTTCAAGTGATGAAGAATATGTTTTGATTTCTGCCCTCACCGGAACTGTCACACATCGGAGCAAGGATTGGCTTATTGATAGTGGGGCTTCCAAACATATGACGATATTCAAAGAATCATTTGTGAAATTATCAGAACATGAGTCACCCCACAAGGTGAAACTTGGGGATGACTACCAATATCCAATAAAAGGTAGTGGTGAATCCTCCTACAAGTTAGATTCTGGAAAATCTACGAAGATGAAGGATGTCTTGTTTGTACCAGGACTAAAGAATAACCTTCTCTCCATCTATGCATTGTATGCAAAAGGCATGAGGGTTGCATTTGTAGATGGCCAAGTTCTTATGTGGCCAAAGGGAAATACTATAGATGATGCAGTTATGATTGGGGAGAAAGAGGGAGGATTTACAAGCTAAAGGGCCAACAAGAACAAGCCTTGGTCCATGACTTAGTAGTGCCAAATGAACTTTGGCACAGAAGGCTTGCACATGTGCACTATAAAGCACTACCACTTGCAAGCAAACTTGTTTAATGTCTTCCAAAAATTCAAGCAAAACATGACGGTGTCTACGAAGGATGTGCGAAAGGAAAGAACACAAAGAAGACATTTCCAAGCAGCGAGAGCAAGGCAAAAGGAATCTTGGAAATCATCCACTTCGATGTATGCGGTCCAACGTCATCCAGTTCATTGAGTGGGTATGTATACTATGTTTATTTCATTGATGATTTTTCTAGGAATACATGGATATACTTCTTGAAAAACAAAGATGAAGTATTCAGCAAGTTTAGAGAGTTCAAAGCCTTGATCAAGAATCACACAAAAAAGAAGATCAAAACCTTTCGATCAAAAAATGGCATAGAATTCACATCAAATGAATTCAAAGAGTTATGCAGAGATTCAAGGATTAAGAGGGAGTTAACCACTCCATATAATCCACAACAGAATGGGGTTGCAGAAAGGAAGAATAGAACAATCATGAAAGCTACAAGGGAAATGCTTCATGATCAAGATCTTCCCATGGATCTATGGGCAGAATCTATCAGGACAATGGTGTATGTACAGAACCGTACTCCACACAGAGTAATCAAGAACAAGACACCCGAAGAAGTCTTTTCCAACAAGAAACCAGAGGTCATCCATCTCAGAATATTCGGTTGTCTTGTGTACACACACATTCCAAAAGAAAAGAGGACAAAGTTAGATCCTTCTGGAAAGAAGGGTATATTTGTGGGATATAGTGAAAGCTCGAAAGCTTGCAGAATATACTTCCCAGGATTCAAGAATATCGACATTATCAGAGATGTAACATTCAACGAATATTCAGCGTACAACAAATCCAGAAAGAGACCTGCTGAAGAACCTAAAGAAATAGAAGTACCCAGAATTCAAGATACAACTATGAACGATGAAACTCAAGAAGAAGATCGAGAAATAGAAAACCCCAGGAACCTATAGATCCACCCCAGGAGAAAAATCCTCACAAGAGGAAACCTACATGGGTACGAGAGGCTATCCAAGGTGCAAAAAGATATGGGTCTCTAGAAGAAATGCATAGAGAAAGGAAGAGAACTTGATCCTACTACGGATATGTAGCCCTATTATGTGACATCATTGGTAAAGAACCTTCCAACTATGAAGAAGAGGCAAAGAAGAAATAATGGAAGGATTCTATGATCGAGGAGCACCAGTCGATCATGAAGAATGATGTATGGGATGTTGTTCCAAGACCAGAGGGGAAGTCTGTTGTGACTTCCAAGTGGATCTATAAGATCAAGCATGTTGCAAATGGCAGCATAGAAAAATATAAATCAAGATTTGTGGCTTGTGGCTTCTCCCAGAGAGAAGGAATAGATTATGAAGAAACCTTTGCACTTGTATCCAGATACACTTCCATCAGATCAATACTTGCTATGGCTGTAGAAATGAAATGGAAGATACACCAGATGGATGTCAATACTTCTTTCTTGAACAGTGTAGTAGAAGAGGAAGTGTATGTCGAGTAGCCACTCAGTTTTGAGACACATGACAAGGAGACTCATGTATGTAAATTGAAGAAAGACCTGTATGGTTTGAAACATGCACCCAGGACATGGTACGACAGAATTGACAGCTTCCTGACTAGTTTGGGCTTTACCAAGAGTAAAGCGGATTCCAACCTTTACTACAAGGTTGAAGAAGGGAACCCAGTGATACTCCTACTGTATGTAGATGATCTGTTTGTAACAGGTGAGGAAGGGTTGATTGCTGATACAAAGAGGAAGCTTGCTGCGGAGTTCGAGATGAAGGACTCAGGCATGATGCACTATTATCTAGGCATGGAGGTGTGGTAGAATGCAGATGGAATCTCCCTAGGACAAGGGAAGCATGCAGTAGAGATCGTGAAGAGGTTCGAGATGATGGACTGCAAGGTCATGACCACACCTATGGCATCAAACCTGAATCTATTGAGTGATGCTTCATCAGAGTCAGTTGATGCTACAATGTATTGTCAGATGATTGGATCCTTGATGTACCTGATGAACACGAGAGTAGACATTTGCTTTGCTGTGAACACATTGAGCCAGTACCTGATAGATCTAAGACGTGTTCACTTGATTGCTGCAAAGAATATTCTAAGGTACCTAAAGGGTATAGTTGATTATGGGCTCAAGTATGAGGTGAATCAGAATATTAACCTAGAAGGTTATGTGGATTCGAATTGGGAAGGCAATGCCATTGATAGGAAGAGAACCTCTGGGTGTTGCTTCAGTATGGGATCAGGTGTGATCTCTTGGTTTAGCAGGAAACAGTACTGTATGGCACTGATTACAGCTGAAGCAGATTATGTCGCAGCTTGTTCGACTAGTTGTGAGGCAGTGTGGCTAAGGAAGCTACTATCTAATTTGTTTGATCTCCAATTGGATGCTACTTGTATATATTGCGACAACTAGATTTGTGTGAATTTGTTAAAGAACCCAGTGTTCCATGACAAGTCAAAGCATATCAAGATCAATATCACTATATCAGGGATATGGTATAGAGAGGAGCAGTGAATCTCCTATATGTTGCGAAGGACAAGCAGATAGCTGATGTGTTGACCAAAACATTAGCTAGAGTGAAGTTTGAGTACTTCAGGGAGAATCTTAGTGTTCTCCAAATCGAGGTTCCTTCCAAGGGGAAGTGATGAGTCTATGAGCCCTTCTGACATGGTGAGAGGATTGGTTCCTTCCATGATCAGATGTAAGTGCAGAGCCATTCTGATATGATTGCAGGATGTGTTTCCACATGATCATATGTAAGTGCAGATCCATTCTGATATGATTCCAAGATGTGTTCCCACATCATCAGATGTAAGTGTAGAACCATTCTGATATGATTGCGAGATGTGTTCCCACATGATTAGATGTAATTGCAGAGCCCTTCTGACATGGTTGTGGGATGTGTTCCTCCCATGGTCAGATATAAGTGCCAAGCCTTTCCAACATGGTTGCAGGATCTGGTCCTCCCATGGTTGGATATAAGTGTTGATCCTTTTCGATATGGTTGTGAGATGTGTTCTTCCCATGATCAGATATAAGTGTTGGGCCATTCTAACATGGTTGCGGGATGTGGTCCTCCTATGGTCAGATATAACTACTGAGCCTTTCCAACATGGTTGTGGGATGTGTTCCTCCCATGGTTTGATATAAGTGTTGGGCCTTTCTGATATGGTTGCGAGATGTGTTCCTCCCATGATCGGATGTGAGTGCTGGGCCTTTATGACATGGTTGCGGGAGGTGTTCCTCCCATGGTCAAATGTGTGTGTTGGTTGTCACGTACCCATGCTCCATTATCATGCAGAATTAAAAATTTCATTGAGAACCTTCATTGTTCATCAAACACCAGGCATGGTCGCGAACCTCATCTCAACATTTCCAACACTGTCACACTTCCTCCCATATCCCATGGATCAATCCAAAAATCTGGAAGGAAGGATATCAGAGGAGATCAAACAATGCAGAGAAAACGCGACAGAAATCAACAATCATAGGTGATCCCGTTTGTAGAACTAAATCAACGGTTCAAAATTCACCCGTAAAAATCAACGATGCGGAAAGCCCAAGTTGCGGGGTCGAAAGTTACAAAAATATTTCAATAACACTTTCTGCAACCCGCACCCCGCATTCCGCATCAGAAATATATCAACGGCAGAGAATCATCCCGCGAATATCAACAGTACGGAAAACTTATCTTGCAGGATTGGAAATGTGGAAATTGCAACACCGTGATCCTGCATCCTGCATCCCACATCCCACAAGTTGCGGAAGGAAAATCTGTGAAACAGCGTGCCGCATCCCGCATCCCGCATCCTGCAAGTTGCAGAAGGAAAATCTATGAAACGACATTCCGCATCCCACAAAATCCTTAATCTTGCAAACTACGCAAATGAGGATTTCTGGCAGAAAAATAAACTTTTCAGTTGAATTCTTGGATCGATATGATCATCTAGGCCATTACTAAACTGGTCAATCTACCCTGCAACTTAGTAAAATGCATTGAAGGAAAAACATACATAGATGCTTATAATTGCATTTATTTAGGAAACCAAGCATAACTCAACATATCAACATGTTCATCACATTCCATCAAACAAATACAATGCAAGAATTATATTTGCATAGAAAAACATAATATCATAGGCAAGAAGACTTATCTTTGAACAGAGCTTGCCCCACAACCAACTATGTCACCGCAACGTTCCTCCCAACCATAGTCCAGTGTGCTCCTTAATCTCTCACCAACATTGCCACCCCCAAGCTGGGCATGATTTCCTACAAGGATAAGGGAACACTAGCAGAATCATACATAGCCAAGGATGCAATTAAACTCAGCCAAGCCAACACAGTTGGGTTTCACAGGCTGCAAGGGAAAACATTCCCCAGATGGGTTTCACAGGCCACTCAGCCAAGCCATCTCACAATTGGGTTTCACAGACTGTTCACAGTCAATCCAAGATTCACCTTTAAGGACTAGTCAAGCCAACATATGGGTTTATCAGTCTGTTCACAGTCAATCCATCTCCCTGCTGGGTTTATTAGGATACCTAGCCAAGCCTGCATTAGCAGTTGGGTTTATCAGATTGTCCAGCCAAAGGTTACTTACCAGGTCAGGTGCAACAGACACATCCAATCCAACAGATGGGGTTTAGCAAGCTACCAGCCAAGCCATCTTTCTAGTTGGGTTTATCAGGCTTCTAAGGAAATGGGAAGGAAGAACTACTAAGCTAGTGAGCTCATCAACAGAGCTAAGGACACCTTCACAAGATTTATCTAGCTTGGATCCCCTTCTGCCCACACACCCAACATAAGGAAGTGTCCCCTTCTCTGCTCCACAGTCCCTCAGGATACACCTTCCCTTCTAGTGCTCTTCAGGATGTGCATGGAAGGTTCACCAACCACCCTTATCTTACTGTGAGGTTCCACACCAGGTTTATCAAGCACATTCTATGTCTCTCCCATTCCTAAGTCTCACACACAGTCAGACCCAAACCCGGTTTCACAACACGATAACCATTGGGAGACTCTACATCACAGGCTTACTCTGAACACGAGTATGAGGTTCTCATACACTCTGTAGTCTACGATAATGCTGCCACAGAGAAAATACCACAACATTCAGGGAAAACATACTCGCAGAATGTGAAAGATACATACACAAAGGAAAGGCTCTGCTATCCTGCCGCTTCCACACGACGACTGGGGAGTGTAGATGATGAACGAATGGTTGAATGCAGTGAATAAATGATGAATCCCCCACATCGAATGCCTCTGCAACTCTCAAAACGTGCGAGTAGGAACCAGGTGTGAATACATGGGTCAAACTGACATACGATTCTGGTGTTTTCTTGTCCCTACGAGCAAAACATGACACTCCAGAACTGGGTGCTCTGCCCCATTCGAAATTTCCCATACTCTTCCCCTTCCAAGCAATAAATACCTCAACCACTTCCTAGCAGAATAAATGGTTAGGAAGAAAAGACAAGAAAGAGGGTAGTTGACAGTTCTGATGGGTTATCCCCATGACACATGGCTTTTCCCCAAACAATCCCAAGGTTAACATCCCCACCCCTTTATCCTTAGGAAAATCATGCCCCCATCTCATTATTCATTGCATTGACATAGTTGGCTGTGGGTTTTCATTATATTGCATATTTACATGATGTTTACAAGTGTGCTTGACTTAGCACAGAAACCATAGCCAGCAACCATGATCACCTATGTTACGGAGAGAAATTCCTATGGCTTGGGGTACCACAACAGATAGCTTGAGTCCAGAAATCAATCCTTTCCAATATGCAATAGAAATTAAACGTCTAACACTAAAGGATCAGACCTCGTACCTTATTCCAGACTGTTGAAGTAGATCCCTGTTGAGCTTTCCAATCTTCAGCTTGAATTGCTATATTACTTCCTCAACAACAAGTAAACAATACAAGCATTCTATATATCATGGTGTTATATCTATTCTAGCATATATAATCAATAATGTAAAAGCATTTGACATAATCCCATGGATAAAATATTCATTCAAATACACATCATTGGACAGGAAAAGATATTTCTATTAATATAAATCAGAGATTACAAGATACAACCTCTGACGGCACGTCTGCGAACCGAAGAAACTGAATCCCCCACTTGGGCCTCCACCACTTCAATCCTCCATCTCTCGATAGCAAGCTCACAAGCAAAAGGCAAGCTTGGGAAGAACACAAAAGTGCTCCAAGGGAGAAAGGGATGCAAACTCAAGCATAAGTTCCGGCAACAATGGACTATAGTTTCTTTGCTCTCAATTCTCTCTTATGCCTTCAATGTACCAAGGGGTTCCTTATATAGCTTTTCAAAGGGGTAATGAAAGGTCGAATCCGAGCGATCTCAAGGCATATGGAAGGCCAAGAGTCAAATGAGTCGGATCCATGTCAAGGAAAACCCCAAAAGGATTTGGACTATGCACACATCCCGATGTACGCGGTTATATGGGTCAAACCCGCGTATGTATGCGCTTATAGGTTTAAAAGTCGTGTATAGCATTTTTCATGTGTTTTTAGGGATGATCAAGGAAACATCAAAGGACAAAAAGTGGTCCATAGGGGCTAAGGAGTCTACAACGAGACAAGGGAAGGCCATACAAAGTGTGATTCACCTGGAGTGGTGAAATCCGCTATAACAGATGCCCCCTAATGTGTGAGATCAGAGGGGTTATACAATGGCCGAAATACATTATAAGTCCATCCCAAAAGTGGAGTGATGAAGGATCCCAAATGGAAGACCAGCCACCCAATCAACATAGTATAATAATACAACTCTGTATATAACTGCAAGTACATATAGCAATCCTGGATACATAAGAGTACAATGGACATGAATAGGCATGATACATGATGTCACATATGTGGTCATAGCCACGTACAATATACATAGATCAGAATCTCCATGATGAAGATATACAAAGGACCATGATCTCCAAAATGGCTGAAGATATATAATAGATCAAGATCTCCATAGTGGCTAGAAATGTCTGACATATACTGGAATCAAGTCATGAGAGCTGAAATCTCATGAACACTGGCACGATCAAGGAGGTAGCATATAAGAGATGCCACCAATCTGGAAAGTCTTCTACACAAACTGCTACGAGTACATGTCCTACTATGCAAATAGAGGTGTCGAGGTCGAACATAGTAGTCCATCGTCTGATTACCGGTCATTAATGTATACCATTAACAGACGCGAGATCACCCACCAATGATGAAAATGGGAATCAAGGTACTAGAGTGCAAACTAACAAGTGGGAATAAATGTGTTGAGGTCGAACACTTGAGAGGATCCATCGATCAGGGGAAATTGATGTATTCCCAAGAAACTATCGATGGCGAGAGAACCTGCCACTGATGACTGCAAGTCTCAAGGCACTCAAAATGACTCTAGATTCTAATCCCAGAATAAATGATCTGAAGTCGATGGGATGAAATCCGTTGGAAGGAGGGAATTAAGGCATCCCCCATCATCCAACACGAGGTACTCAACAAAGCTGTATAATGTGGAAGGACTCGATCATAAGGTGCACGAACCAGTAACTGTACCAGGAATGGCCAACATGCAAAGTCAAGATAACTGAGGAATGGCCGACTCAAGTTTCAACTTCCTTTGAACAAGAGAATAACGGCGTATGGTGACTGAATGAAGGCAGCATAGACTTGATATGCAAACTGGGACATCCCTGTGACACAGGAGGCATCAACAGAGGCTCCATGGGGACTGGAAGCTTAACCAGTCGGTGGAGATAAACTCAGATAAATGAGTACAGCTCCTAAAGTCAAACTATAACCCAACCAATGGATGTGATATATAGTGCTCTGTTTGAAGGTAACATGACTCGACAGCTGTCACAGATAACATCTTTCCTTGTCCGGATTTTTGGTTTTTTTGGACTTTTTCAGTTATTTGAAAAGCTTGAAAAAAGAATAAACTAGCTTTATAGTTACAAACTAGGAGGAGATGAGTGTCATAATGGAAAACAAACTAGTTCCAAGCAGTGGAACATACCTATGCTCAATGCAAGGATACATGTGTAGGATATCGACACTCGAGGGAAAATCCCCTCCCGGTAAAAAGGGAAATCAAGCTGTGAAGGATATAAAAAATGGCTCTGCATGGCTAGACATGAGACAAGCTCGGGCTATATGGCTGAAACTCAATGTCAGGGGAGATAGCATAAAGCTCAATGAGGCAGGAAAAGCTCATGATAATACATTCACAACTTGACATGAGGGAGTCCTAAGGGAAATAGGCCAGCATAAGATCAAGAGGAGTATGAGGCTCTTGCGAAATGTCATTGCAGTACTATACAACGGACTCCCATGCCCTAAAGGAGAAAACATCGGCATGGGCACCAAATGCAAATAAGGTGCTAACTAGGGTACCCATGTAAGGTGAAGCTCTACCACTCACATCATGCCACTTCTAAAGCAGCAAGAAGGTTCCGTGACATAATAGAGTGGGTTCGTACCTAAGGACATGGTGATATGGTCATAAGGTCATGCAAAATTCAAATGGTGGTGAATCTAACCTATATTCCAGTTTAGACATGATACCTAAGATCGGCATGAACGGGTCAATCCAATGGCTGAAACGACACTGAAAAAGGTCTTCTACATCACAAATTATGTCAAAAACGGTCCAAAATGGTTAGAAAATGTCGAAACTATAGGAAAGGGGGTAAAAATTTTCAAATATTTGAAAATTTTTCTATAAATAGTAAAAAATATAAATCATTTGAAACTTTTACCCATTTGAGCTCTGATTTTCAACTGCGAATTCCAGGAGATCTAGCCGACGGAATTCATAACCATTTCTTCCAGGTATTTACTCATGCTCTCCTCTTGCATTTTGATATAATTTTTATAGATTTTCATGGTTAAATGAATTTGTTAAGCCATCCCAAAGTGTGCGCTACGGCCCACGTAGATATCGATGTTTTTTCCGCGTATAGGGCTGGCTATACGCAGAAAATGGCCTAAAACCCGCGTACATACGCGGTTGTTTTCAAAACAGTCACGTATGAGGCCGTGCATGTGATTTTTCAATAAACTAATGGATAATTTTGCAATTTCTTTTGCAGGATGGTGCTAGAGTGGAGAGAGCGTGAGCACGGTGAAGTAGAGGAAGCAGTAAGGGCCAACTTAATGGCTCAACAAGCTTTATGTGCATGCGGACTCTACAAGTTTTGGTGTCTTGGTGGTTTGAGGGCCAAACCAAGACTGCTACAAACGCTGGTATACTATTGGGATCCAGACTCGGAGTCTTTCCATATTGATGGGATGTCCCTCACCATAGAGGTGGAGGACATATACTTTATCACTGGTCTTTCTAGACGAGGGGAGGTGGTGAACCTTCGTTCCCGAGGTGGGCCAGGGGGTGGCCTGACTATCGATGAGTACATAGCTGTGTACTATTTTCCAGACACTAAGAAGGTGGGGAGTCAAGTCCCTACCAATGCTATACAGGTGCTAGGCCTAAATGCCATATTACTGACGCTAGGCAGGATAGTAGGCTTAGCATCACTCCACCAGGCCTCTCGGCCTCTGATGTTCTATGCAGTGGAGTGCATGAGACCCACAATCTATGATTGGAGTACAACACTACTGAGCAACATGAAACACTAGCTCAGTGATTGTAAGGCAGGCAGGGTACAGAACTTCGGGTTCAGCAGTATTCTGAGCACGTTTTTCTTCGAGCGTGTTCCAGGATTGAGCCCTAGAGTGGACGTTCCTCTCCACGGGGTTTGAGATCCGGCCCAACGGCGTTGGGAAAATTCTATGCGCAGACTGGGGGGTGGTAGGGTGGCCAACCCATATCCAGTTGACTTCTTTCCATGGTGGCGACGACAGATTGTTGCCATTGATGACTACCCTTATGCAGGGATAGATTTCCAAGGGGACCCAGACATGCCATTGCCACCAGGATCGGCATATGGCGATATAGGTAACGAATCTCGACCCTCACTCATTTTAAATTTTTTGAGTTATTTAATTTTTTTGTATTTTCTTGATTATGTGGAATCAAAAAGACATGTTTTTGCGCAACAATACATAGTGACATCTACCATTTGTGTGCAGATGTGGGACCACGGCAGCCAGAGGGCTTCCCTCGTCCTAGACGAAGGGGAAGAGGAGATGACATCACGGGTGTGGATGTGGAGCGAACGTTCTAGAGCATTCATACCAACTTTGTGAGACTAACTCATAGAGTTCCCATGGCGCAAGTCGAGGACTTGCCTGAGGCCATGCAGCGGCAGGTGGTGGGTGTACCACGCGCATGGGTGCGTTTATTTCGATGGCTAGCTAGAGCCATAGTGATGTTCCATGATCACAACCCTCCTCCTCCTCCATAGGATTAGACACCTGGGAGTGTATTCATTTTGTACGACCGTGTATTATATGATGGTGGCTTTAAAATCCCCAATTTTGTATTATGACACTATGTATTACCACATTTTTTATGTATATACAAAAGTTTTATGGTGATCGATTTATTTAGTTACATGTGTAAAAATTGTGTTTGTGATTAATTTACTATGAATGAAACAAATGCCAATCTAACACATAGTTAGCATATGATTCAGCAACTTGATTATTATTTCTTGGAATGTGTATATATGTTATACTGTCAAATTGTTGTTCTAACAATATCACACGTAAGAACCTTCTCAATAACGTCAGATCTCTAACATGGTACAAACCATTGAGCTGTGACACTACTAACTCCGAATCAAGACGTACCTCAAGAGATAGAACGCCATGCAAAATGGAATCCTGTAGAAGCTCAATAACAGCGCTATATTCAGCAACATTGTTGGAAGATGGCTGTAGACATACACCTCCTGAAGACAGTACATGACCCATAGGAGTATAAATCACCCAAGCAACTGAGGCTGAGTGTTGAGTGTGACGGCTTGCACCATCCGTGAATCCTATGTAGGTGGAAGATTCCATTGACATCTGCCAAAAGAAACGGAAACTAATCACAAACCTGATCATGATAAGAAAAAGACCTAACTATGCAAAGTTGTACAATAATATACAACAAGCAGCCATGGCTAAATATCATGCATAGTATTTTTTGAGATAGAGCCCATTTCTAGGCTCCACCAAATCTGTGCCTTCGTAATCTACTAACTCATAGGCACCCTTCTCTAACACACGCTTGACCACATAAGGACCACGCCACATAGGATTAAACTTCCCTACCCCCAAGGGTTCTTTCAGTTGATCCCACAAGAGGACCAAGTCTCCTTCACTAAACACTCTTGGATGGACAGACTTATCATACTGGGACTTAACGCGATGCTTATTAACCTCTAGACCCACCAAGGCATCCCGACGCTGCTCATCAAGTTGCTCAAGGTGAACCAAACGCTCCTCCAAAGGTGAAGTGTCTGAAAAGAGTTCCACATCTAGCTTCAACGAAGGAATCTCACATTCAACCGGCAATATTGACTCCACTCCATGTACAAGATGATATGGAGAAAAACCAGTGGCAGTCTTAACCGCGGTTCGATATGCCCACAAAGTAGGATATAACATAATGTGCCAATTCGTCTTGCTTTGTGCGATGGTTCATTGGAGAATGGATTTGAGTGATTTATTCATTGCCTCTACCTGTCCATTCGCTTGGGGTAGTAAGAAGATGAATGCTCTTGCTTATAGCCTAACTTGGATGCCAACTCTTCCATCATACGGTTCTAAAAGTGCGAGCCATGGTAAATGACAAGCTCTTTCGAAATCCCAAACCGAGTAATGATTTGGTTGAATACAAAGTGAGCGGCTATCTCACCGTCGGATTTTACTGTAGGCATAGCCTCAGCCCATTTCATGAAGTAATCAACAGCCACTATAATGTGATGGTGCCCCCCAACCGAAGCTGGGTTGCAATCCATAAAATCGAGCCCCCACTTAGTGAAAGGACCGACGGTGATAATGGGATGTAACGGGGCAGGTTTCGAGGGCATATTACATGTGAACACCTGGCAAGGGTGGCACCTCTTGACCGCATCAACACAATATTTAAAGATCGACAGCTAGAAATAACCCGCTCTCAAAATATTTTGACCTGTAGAAAGCCCAGATAAATGACCACCACACGCCCCTCCGTGGCAATCATTCAGCACTACCTCAGCCTCCTCATGAGTTAAACAACATCGTAAAATGGAATCTACCCCACAGCAGTACAAAGTATTGTCCACTATAAGGTAGTTCTTAGAGACGTGACGTAATCGTCGTCGTTCATCTCGCGAGAGGTGAGTAGGGGTCCTCTGTGTTTGCAGATATACTATGATATCCCCATACCATGGGTCTAACGTTGAGATTAAGAAGATGTGTTCATCGACAAACGTATCTTCACAAACCAACTCCTCGGCCTCGCTCGGAAAATCCGATATAAGCTCTGCAAAAATTAAAGACTTCTTCGATTTTGCCGAAACAAACTCGAGATCGAATTCTTGCAGAATGATAATCCATTTATTATACTTTCCCCTAATCATCCTTCATGTGAGGACGAACTGAAATGGATTGACATGGGCCACAACCAAGGTCTAGCGAAGGAGAATATAATGTCTCAAACACTGAACCGTATGTACGGTAGCTAAAGCAAGCTTCTCAACATGAGAATAACGAATCTATGCGTCAATAAGGTTTTGGCTCAGATAATATATGACATGCTCTTGGAGCTCCTCATCCTCTTGAACCAAAACCATACCAATCGTCTCTAAAGATGCAGCCACATATAATAGAAAATCACAGCTATAATCTGGAGGACTAATCACCGGGGCCAATACTAGGGCTCGCTTGAGTGCATCGAAGGACTCCTGGGCTCGCTCATCCCATTCAAAGGGAGTATCCTTCTTCAAGAGACACATGAAGCCTCTAGTAAAATTGGCAAAGTTGACAACAAATATTTGTAAGAATTTTTCCATGCCTTGCAAACACTGAAGATGACGAATATTCTTCGGGGGAGACAACTGAAGTATTGCCTCAACCTTCAAAGGGTCGACTCTTATACCCTCCTTTGAAATGATGAATCCTAACAAACGACCTGACTTCACGCAAAAGATGCACTTATGAGGATTTAATCTAATTGAATAGTTACAGCATCTTTCGAATACCAATCTCAAGTGATAGGGATGACGCATTCTCATACGAGAATGAGCAGCGAGGTCATCCAAAAATACTTCAATAATAGACTTGAGATCGTGGAAGATCAAGGTCATCGCCCGCTGAAATGTAGCTCCGGAGTTTTTAAGGCCGAAAGGCATTTTTCGATACGCAAATGTTCCCCAAGGACAAATAAATGCGGTCTTATGTTGGTCCTAAGGTTTAATCTGTATCTGATTATACCCGAAAAATCTGTCCATGAAGGAGAACACCTCGCTACCCGCACACTCATCCAAAATCTGATCAATAAACGGTGTGGGGAAGTTATCCTTAGGACAGGCACGATTCAAATCATGGAAATCAGTGCATATGCGGATCGCTCCCTGCTTCTTATCTACCAGAATGGGGTTTGAAACCCACTCCATCAAGGGAACAGGATAGATGAAACTGGCTTTCAACAGCTTCTCTATCTCTGCCTTAATGGTGGGTGCTTTCCTAGGATTCACGGTGCGTAAACGTTGTTGAACAGGCTTAGCGTTGGGGTAAGTCTTAATCTCATGTTCAACAATTCGAGGGTCAATACCTGGCATCTCGTCTTAAGACCAAGCAAAAATATCACGAAATTCCTTGAATAGCTCAGTATATTCCAGAATCTCAGCATGGGAACATTCTGCCCGAATATAGACATTCTCTATTGTGCCAGGATTGTGAGAAATGTTGATAGGAATCATTGACGATATGTTCGCCATGTTTCCATCAGCCATCAAACCAGGAGAGCTTAATGGAACCACAGGACTACCAACTTTCTGACTAAGAATCTCCCTATAATCCTCATGCTCCAAACAGTCAAGATCTGGAAGAAAGTACGATCTATGATTAAGTTCCTCCCATGGTGGCTCAACTCTCGACATAGCCTCGATAATCGCTTCATCTAAAGGGAAAACCGTATCAAGGTAGTCATGGGCATGAGAAGACTGTACTGCCCATGCTAGCGGGACATAGGGGTCTTCCTCCTCCATCCGCGAAGAGGAATAACAAGGCTCTGTAACACTCTTGAGATTAGCTTGATAAGATATCATAGCTGCAAGTAACGACACGCTCGTCTCGACGGGCTCACTCGAAGTACTCGGTTTAGGAAGAATCCAAGGGTCTTCCATATGGGTTGTGCGAAAAGACATCAAGGTCGTAGATGTCAAAGCCTCATCGAAACAAGATCCTATCGTGAGGATCGGTGCAAGACAACTAAAGCTTCCCATGAGGGATGGATACATGCCTACACCCACACTCCCAGTTGCCGGCTGAGAATGTTCAACGATCGGGATCGAAGCTCCCGAAGATGAGATAATAGACAGATTCTTGAATGCCATTTGATCAATCGTTACAATCTTCCCATTATGTGGAAATCGTACAATGTGGAACAAGGAAGAAGCAATGGCTTGCATACTATACATCCAGTTCCTACCCAGCAAGAGATTGTAGTCAAGGGGTGCATCAACCACCTCAACCTCTATCGCCACAGTCTTCCCCCCCAAATGGACTTTAAGGGAAGGAAGGATACCGTGCGGCCTAAATATCTCCCATCAAACGCAGTTAACATAGTCACTAATTTAGACAGCTCAGGAGAACCCAGACCCTTCCAACAGGACAAAGACATCACAGAAGTTGCAGCGCCCTCGTCAATCACAGTAAGTTTGACGGTCATACCAAGACATTCTACATGCACCAAAAGAGACACATATTAGGGAAAGAGAGGATACAGTCCTACGGTTTCAAATTTTATCATCGAGGAAGAATCATCACCATTCACACCAAGAGCAGAAAGCAACGCCTTCCTTTGCGAAGGACAACTCTGAAGCACTTCCAATGCATACATCGCACAAGGAGTGTGGCCCAAATCCTTTACAACTGAATAATTTTGGGCGGCTCGGGCATTTGGATTATGCCCTGAACGCTTAAGAACTCCCTTAGGAATGCGAGGTGCAACCTTAGGTTTATCCACAGGTTTCTCAATGCGCAAAGGAGTTCCTGGTGAATCAAGCTCTTTGCCTGGGCTGGGTTGTGACGAACTATAGTCTTTCGCACGAGTCACAACCTTGGAAGCACGGACCATGTTAATGCACCCAAGACCACTACCCTCTGGTGGATCATCATCACTAGACTGGTCATGGGACTTCGAGTTCATATTCTAGTTATGTGGTAAAGGGTTCGTTAGCACAGCTGGGCCTTGTGCTAAGAATCTCGAAGCTTCATCAATCCGAGGGCACAAGTAAGTGAGGTGATCGTCCTTACATAACTTTCAAGGGAACTTAACCTTACGTTTAGCTTGCTTGTCCCCCCCAACATTTTTACCTTTCTTGTCATTATTGTTAGCACTCTCATTCTTATTCCCACCCTTTCGATTATTATTTTTACCCTTCTTTCTATTTCGTCCAGGCTGCTAGTTACCCTTTGGGTCCGACGATTGCACAAAAAGTACATTCACCGTTTGGGCGGGTTGAGACGAAGTCGTAGCTTTCCCTGAAGCAGATTGGTTGATTGACAACTGACCAACTTGTTTTGCAACCGAATCTGCAGGTTTCGCACTTGCACAACCCACAATGCCATTGGCATGTGGTCCAGGTTTGACTTTGGGATCGAAACTGGAACGAGGAGCGTTGGGAATAATCTCATACAACAAACTGGATTGAGCGTAGATCAAGTCTAGTTCTTGTGCCCTAAAAATCGCTTGTTCCTCATTCTGCACTTCGGATGTGGAAACATCCTTCGCTATATACGGCAATAATGACTTGAGGAACCACTCGAGAAGGAACTCCGGTGGTATAAAGGCTTTAATTAATTTCTTCCGTCTACGCCACTCTTGAATATGATCAAAAATATAGGTGGCTTTATCTTGCCAAAATGTCGACAAGAGTTCAGTACCAACGTCATAGTGCACTTGTAGCTGAAAGTGATTAAGAAAAGTCATCACAAGGTCCTCGAACAAAGTAAAAGAGCCCCTAGGTAACTCTATATACCATTTCGCAGCAGGCCCTGTGAGGGTGCATTGAAATAGTCTCAAACGGACTGAGTCCTGATGTAATGAATTCGAAGAGCACCATAGGTGAAATGTAGTAACATGTTCGCTCGGATCCTCTCTCGGTTTGCCTTCGAACTTAGGTATGTCCGAAGGAAGCTTGGTAGGGACAGCCGGCCAAGCCGGGTCATGAGCCACAGGATCATTCGTAAGTCTCGATAAGTCAGGAATATTAAGCATCGCGAGGAAAGGGAGCCTAGGATGATGAGGTCGATGGACCACTCCCTGGTTCATATAGGGTTGATTACCACCATGGCCTTGTCCATAGTGTCCTCCTCCTTTCTGACCCGTATAGGGTGGCGTGGAAGTACCATAGTACGGTGGACCTTGACTAGTAGGAGCTACAAAGCCGTAATTAGGAGAGTAAGTAGGTTGTTGATACCCGCCTCCATAAGGTGAAGAAACCTGTCCATACTGCGTCCCATAATAAGGTCCATAGGTCATCGCATGTGATGCCCCATGAGACACTTCGTAGGTAGGAAGATAAGCTCCGGAAGTAGGGATATATGTCGCAGAATTAGTAATCTGACCTCTAGAAGCATGAACATAGCCTCCCGAAGCAACAGGCGATATGTAAACTTGAGACACAATCGGTCTAGTAATCGCAGTATGGACCTGAATCGTAGCCATGTGCCGACTCGAAGGACCACGTGAATAAGGTGGAGGATGAACATTTGAAGAACTAGGGGCCGAGGACGAAGGAATCTAAGTAATAAGATATGTACTACCACCTATCATCACTCATATCGGATCTAGTATCCTAATCGAATCGCTAACCCTAGACCTAGGAGGGATATATGATGTAGCTTCCACCACTGGGATGGAAGGTGCAATGTGACTAGTGCTCCCAAACCTCTCCGCATGGTAAGGAATGAGAGTGCCCCCGAGCATAGTGTTAGGATCGAAGTCGGATTCGACATGAAATGTCAAATCATGCATAGGAAAACCATCCATACCATAACTACCATAGCTAGTAGTGGCGGGTTCAAAATGAGTCTCGGCGTCCTCTGGCATGCCATACCGGTAACACGTCAATGGGGAATCATCCCTAGAGTGAGTAGGTCTATCATGCATGGCTCCTATCTCAGAAATCACAGGACCTAACTCAGCTAAGTCGGGTGAAGGATCATAAGTAGGTGTAAATTCCCCATCGTCTACACGAATGGGAGGAGGTGGTTCAAGAATACCTTCTGAAGAATCCCCCATGGTGTGTGAATCAATGTGTGACATAGTCCACCTGGACTATCTAGGTCTCTCTCCCAAAGGAGGAGGAGAAGTAGAAGGTGAAAGTCCTGCTAAACGACGAGAACGGTGCGGAACTGCACTCGAATCCACAATGACTCAAAAAATAGAAAAGACTCTCTATTTATGTAAACCCAAGGCCAACTATCGTGCACAGAGCAATCACTAATAAAATCTAAAGCCAAATGCAAGCAAACAAGGGCTGGATAAGTGATCTCCCAAATGAAGCAGGTATGTCTCGCCTAGGAGAGGCTTGAGACTCCCATACACAACAAGTGGAGGTACGTAACCAATTATTGTGGCCCTCAGCTTCAATGCATAAAGCGACTATGCTGTCCGAACCCAACCTAGCCGGGACACCTACAGAATAACCTCTACAAGTACCCCTTCGATATCCTAGGTAAGGCCACTAAGGTCACCTCAATATAATCAATGCTCAGGCGGACAGTTGCAGGTGAGATTGACCGTATGGGCAGGGTAGCAAAGCCCAAAACTCTCGAAAGAGCCCCCAGATACGAATACAATCCTGGAAATATCTCTGGTGCTACTCAGTTATGACTAGGGGTCATCCCAATAAATAATCGCTCACACTTCCTGGTGCTTAACTCCCTTTTGAGAGGAGGATCCTGAGAAACACTGGTTATACCAAGGATTTCACACACTCACCTGGACAGACACCTAGATGTTGTTGTTTAGTGATCTTGGAGAATTGACTTACAATGAACTATTCCAAGATCCTAAAACCTAAGCTTGTTGGTGCACCCTAGAAAAGAAAAGAGTGTAGTTCATTTTAATTTAGCGTTGATTTTAGTTGGCTTTATTACTCAAAAATACGAAATGGTCGTGCAACTAGTGGTGTTATGACGCAACAAGAAGTAAAATGCACACCTAACAATCAATGCAAATGCATTGTGTCCATGAAAACAGGGTATGCTACTACGTGAAATGCACAATTTTTCTTCAAATGATGAATGCAACTTTTCCTATATGAAGTCCTAACTAGTACTCCAAAGAAAATCTAGATCTAGTGCAAGTACAATGCAAAGTGAAAAATGCAATGCATGATGATAAGCAAATGTTTTTGGATTTTTTGAAAATAAAAGAGATGCAAAAAGCAAAAGAATGATTCTACGATCCCTAGACTCTACAAGCACACACAAACAACACTCAAGAAAAGCACTAAGGTAAAAGAACTCTAATGCACTAATCTCACACAAAAAATAAAAAATTCCATGACAAGAACTTTCCTAAAAAAAAAATTAGGCTAAAAAAAACGTTTCTGGTCAGAAACAGAGGTCTAAACAGACTTAGGCAGTGTTAAAGGAGACTCAGCAAATATCAAAATTCACCCAGCAACCAATTATCTTCCACAAAAAGGAAAAACAAGGGTATACGCGACTGTTCGCAGTAAACCCACGTGTATACGTGGAAATCGCAGAGGAAACCGTGTGTATACACGACTGTAAATCAAAAACCCGCGTACAGGAAGAAAAGGTGCATAAAATCAAGGAAAACAGACAGGATGAGACAAACTTCACACCAATCAGACTCTACCAGGCATACATGCCCCCATACCTGACACAGAAACAAGAGAGAAAGAGCAATTCAAATACATTGAATGCCGAGAAAACAACCCCCAAAGGACAACTACTAGGAACTCCCCAGTGGAGTCGCCAATTCTGTTAGAGAGAGAAATTCCTATGGCTTGGGGTACCAAAACAGATAGCTTGACTCCAAAAATCAATCCTTTCCAATATGCAATAGAAATTAAACATCTAACACTAAAGGATCAGACCTCGTACCTTATTTCAGACGGTTGAAGTAGATCCCCGTTGAGCTTTCCAATCTTCAGCTTGAATTGCTATATTACTTCCTCAACAACAAGTAAACAATATAAGCATTCTATATATCATGGTGTTAGATCTATTCTAGCATATATAATCAATAATGTAAAAGCATTTGACATTATCCCATGGATAAAATATTCATTCAAATACACATCATTAGACAGGAAAAGATATTTCTATTAATATAAATCAGAGATTACAAGATACAACCTCTGATGGCACGTCTGCGAACCGAAGAAACTGAATCCCCCACTTGGGCCTCCACCACTTCAATCCTCCATCTCTTGATAGCAAGCTCACAAGCAAAAGGCAAGCTTGGGAAGAACACAAAAGTGCTCCAAGGGACAAAGGGATACAGACTCAAGCATAAGTTCCGGCAACAATGGACTATAGTTTCTTTGCTCTCAATTCTCTCTTATGCCTTCAATGTACCAAGGGGTTCCTTATATAGCTTTTCAAAGGGGTAATGAAAGGTCGAATCCGAGCGATCTCAAGGCATATGGAAGGCCGGGAGTCAAATGAGTCGGATCCATGTCAAGGAAAACTCTAAAAGGATTTGGACTATGCACACATCCCGATGTACGCGATTATATGGGTCAAACCCGCGTATGTACACACTTATAGGTTTAAAAGTCACGTATAGAATTTTTCATGTGTTTTTAGGGATGATCAAGGAAACATCAAAGGACAAAAAGTGGTCCATAGGGGCTAAGGAGTCCGCAGGGGGACAGGGGAAGGCCATACAAAGTGTGATTCACCTGGAGTGGTGAAATCTGCTATAACAACCTATATATCAAACATCAATCAATGACAGGGCCTTGGCCTTGAGCTCCTTGTCATGATTTGATATAATATTTACATCACATACATTAATGCAATGGGGTCAAAACTGGGGTGTTACATTCCCCTCCCCCTTCAATAACACTATCCTCAATGCTTACAAAATTTGAACAAGATGTTACACTAGCATCGCCTCAGTGTTTCACAAAATTGAACAAAAATGGATGTGCCAATTGCATGGCATCCTCCAACTCCCACGTAGCCTCTTTGGGACCGTAGTGTTCAATTCTGGAGCATGGTGACCTTCCTATTGAGGAAGCGCATTGGCTTGATTTGGAACTCTCCCTCGGGTTCCACCTGAATCACATCCCAATTTATCATGTGGTTAGGGTCATGTATATATTTCTTAAGCAAAGAAACATGAAAAACATTATGAGCTCTAGTGCTAGCAGGCAATGCAATTCTATATGCAACTGGCCCTATTCTTTCAAGCACTTCAAATGGACCACAATATCTAGGGGACAACTTGGCACAACTTCCCAGCTTCAAGGAACTCTTATTTGCCCTCACTCTGAGGTAAACACGATCCCCAACACTGAACTCTTTGTTCACCCTATGCTTATCAGCATAGCTTTTCTGTCTATCCTAGGATGCTTTCAGATTCTGCCTGATATTTACAACCTCTTGTTCCATTTCCTTGAGAAATTCTGGACCAAGCACAACCCTGTTCACTGGATTATCCCAAGTCACTAGTGTCCTACACCTTTTTCCATACAAAGCTTCATACGAACCTATCCCCAAGGATGGTTTTTGTCCATTATTATAAGCAAACTCTACCAAGTGTAAATAATCTTCCCACTTGGTTGGTTTGTCCATCACATACATGCGAAGCATGTCTTCAAGCACTTGATTTACTCTCTATTTCTGCCCATCAGTCTGAGGATGGTAAGCAGTGCTGAAGTTCAGCTTTGTACCCAAATATGCAAACAACCCCTTCCAAAAATTGGAAGTGAACTTGACATCTCTGTCAGAGACTATTGCCTTAGGCAATCCATGCAATTTGAAAATCTCCTTCATGAAGATCTTTGCAATGTCATCAGTCTTATGTGTAGACTTCACTGGTATAAAATGTGCCACCTTCGTCAACTTGTCCACCGAAACCATGATCGAATCATGTTGTCTCCAAGTCATTGGCAATCCTATAATAAAATCCATGGAGATAATTTCCCATTTCCATTCTGGAACTGGCAAAGGCTACAACAAACCTATAGGGTGTTTATGCTCAACCTTTACCTGCTGACATTTCATGCACCTTGAAATATACTCAGCCATGTCCTTTTTCATCCCTGGCTAGAAATATTGCTTTTTGGCTATAGAAATTGTCTTATGATATCCTGGGTGACCAGAATACGGAGCTTGATGGATCTCATCCATAACAACTCCTCTCATATCTGCTACATTTGGGATATAATTCCTGCCTTTATAAGTAAGGAGTCCATCTTCTTCCCATTTATATCCCTCATACCTCTTCTCAATACTTTGCTGCTGCAATTTATTCTTAATCTGCACATACATTTCATCTGCAGCAACATGGTTAACAATCTACTGCCTCAAATCTGATTGGAAAATACTAAGAGACACCACGTGTATTTCCTGCACCTTTCTGCTGAGTGCATCAGCTACCTTATTCTCTTTACATTTTATGTGCTTGATTTCAAAATCAAACTCACATAAAAACTCCATCCATCTAGCTTGAATAGCATTAAAGTAGGCTGATCAAACAAATACTTCAGACCGCAATGGTCTGTCCTTAGCTCGTATATTCTTCCCATCAAGTAATGCCTCCACATCTTGAGAGCATGTACTATGGCTGCAAGTTCCAAATTATGAGTAGCATAGTTCTTCTCATGTTCCTTCAACTTTCTTGACTCATAACATACAACATGGTTGTCTTGCATAAGGACTCCTCCAAGCCCTTGACCACATGCATTGATACACACCACAAAATATTTCTCTAGGTCTACAACCTTTAACACTGGTGCACTGGTGAGAAGATTCTTCAACTACTGGAAGCTTTCTTCACACCTCTAGGTCCATTCAAACTTTATCCCCTTCTTTTTCAAAGAAGTGATGGCATGTGCAACCTTGGAGAATCCCTCAATGAATCTCCTGTAATATCGTGCGAGTCTTATAAAAGATCTCACATCTATCACACTTCTTGGAGTAGGCCAATTCATAATGGCTTCAATCTTTTCAGGTTCCACAAATATACCCTTCTTGGAGATAATGTGACCCAAATATTGAATTCTATCTCTATAGAAGTCACACTTGCTCAACTTTGCATACAGTTGATGCTCCCTAAGCAATTGCAAAGTCAATCTCAAATGATCTCCATGCTCTTCCTCATTCTTGGAATAAACAAGAATGTCATCAAGGAAAACAAGAACAAAATTGTCCAAATACCTGCTGAAGACACTATTCATAAGGCACATAAATGTAGCTGGTGCATTTGTTAGACCAAATGGAACCACTACAAACTCATAATGCCCATACCTTGTCCTGAAGGTTGTCTTATGAATGTCCTCAGCCTTGGTTCTTACCTGATGGTAACCAAACCTCAAGTCAATCTTGGAAAATACCTTTGCTCCTCTCATTTGATCAAAAAGATCATCAATCCTAGGCAAAGGGTATTTATTCTTCATTGTGACTTTGTTCAACTAACTGTAATCAATACACAACCTGAGTGTACCATCTTTCTTTGTCACAAATAGAACTAGTTCTCCCCAAGGAGACACACTGGGTCTGATATACTTCTTCTCCAACAATTCTTGCAGTTGCATCTTCAGCTCTAACATTTATGGTGTGCTCATTCTGTAGGGTGTCTTGGACATTGGTGCTGCTCCTAGCACAAGTTCAATTGTGAAATCAATGTCCCTCTTTGGAGGAACCCCTGGAATCTCATCAAGAAACACATCCTTGAATTCCTGCAACACATGAAATTCCTCCAACCTAGGAGTTTCACTCTCTGTTGCCTCCAAAATATGAGCTACATACAACTGGAAACATTTCCAACAGAAATTCTTCAACTGCATTGCTGAAACTTGCCTCACAGAAATCACCTTTGGAATGCCTTTCACAATCCTTGAGTTTCCTTCTTCATCCAAGCACTCAAAATCCTTATAATAACAGTCAAGCTTTACTCTATGAGCTTCTAACCAATCCATTCCATTGAGAACATCATAGGAACCAAGCAGTAGAACATTCAGATCTACACAAGTGACCAATCCATTCATACTCAATGGACACTTCTCTATCACTTCACTAACCTTTCTCTTATTTCTATTGGCTACCTGAACTAACCAATATTTGTTATGCTTTACTTTCTTAAAGGCACAAATCTCAACTACTCTAGGAGTAATGTAACTATGAGTAGAACCAGGGTCAATCAAGATAGAAACGGATTGATCAACAATATTACCTGCAACTTCAATCACAATGGACTGGTGGTCTGCCTAGTGGTCCTCCAGTGCTACATAAATCCTAGGGACGGCCCTTGCTACTTGACCCACTGTTTCTGCTTCTTGAATGTTGTAAGCTGGCCTTGCACTCTCATTCTCACGTGGGAAATTCCTGCACATGTGGGGTCCTCCACATCTCCAACATTGGAAAGGTTCTCTATTCTACTGTGGATCTCTTGGTTTCTCTCCCATCACTCTGGTTGGATGCTTCTCAGCTTGTGATGGCTGCTTCTGTTGATTCCTAAAGCTAGAAGGTTTGAAGCCTTTCTTCCTTTGGTCAAACTTCTCATTCTTCTTGTCCTTCCATGTCTTATGGTAATCAAGTTTCCCTTTGCTTTGCTCATAGAAATACTTGGCCTTCCTAATTGCTTCTTCAAGATTTCTAGGCTCATAAAACTCAATTTTGTCTTGGTAATACTGAGGCAATCCACTCAGGAAACGCTGAACTTTCACCTTTTCATCCTTGATGAACCTGACACATCTCAACAGTTCTAGGAACCTGTTTGCATACTCTTCCATGGTCTGATGTCCCAGTCTCAGCTCATGGAATTCTTTGATCTTGTGATCATAGTATCTGTCAAAGAGGTATTTTCGCTTGAAATACTTCTGAAGCTATTTCCACTTAAGTTTCCTTTCACTGATCTTCCTAAATTGCTTGAAGTGCTCCCACCAAATGGATTCCCTCCCATTCAGATTGAATATGGAAACCCTTGCCTTCATGTTCCCCGAATAATCCTGAACTTGGAAGTACTTATTTATCCCAAGAATCCAAGCTTCATCTTATTGTCCAGTCTTTACCTTGCCATCAAATGTAGGAGGTTTAGCCTTCTTAAATTCATCCCGAGAGTGATATCTATGGGGCCTCTTCCTCTTTCTCTTGCGAGAAGAAGAGCTTGAATCCTCACTGGAATCCTATGAGTCATATGACTTACTAGAAGTCCTTCTTCTTCTTCTGGTATTGCTCTTACTGCCTTCGAGTTTCACTGTACCCTGCCCAGAGTCTATCTTTCTTTGCAAGTCTGTCAAACTCTGCAACATAGCAGCATTCAACTGATGCTGCTCTTCCTGGGCTTTAATCATGCTTCTCATAGTGGCTGCGATATCTGGCTATGTCTCTTGGAATCTCCTTCCATTAGACTCCATGTCATCATTTCCAACTTGGACATTTTCCCCCATTGCATCTCACGCATGCTCGTAGGAATCCCGAGCATCATATCCGTCATGGGTTCTCAGGCTAAACCACCATGTACTTTTCCAAATGTACTATGAATCTACAAAATGTGTTACCAACACCATTTGTAAGATACGCAGTAATTTAAAATCAAACCATTTACTTACTGTCACTAGGCCTATCCAGGACCAATGATGTAACCGACAACTTGGATACCACAATGTATGGTACTCTTGACTGTTCTCTGGCCCATCCAGGCCCAATGCTGCAACCGACAGCTCTGATACCACACTGTCACGTACCCATGTCCCATTATCATGCAGAATTAAAAATTTCATTGAGAACCTTCACTATTCATCAAACACAGGGCATGGCCGCGAACCTCATCTCGGCATTTCCAACACTGTCATGCTTCCTCCCATCTTCCATGGATCAATCCAACAATCTGCAAGGAAGGATATCAGAGGAGATCGAACGACGGAGAGAAAACGCAACAGAAATCAATGATCACAGGTGATCCCGCAGGTAGAACTAAATCAACGATTCAAAATTCACCCGCAAAAATCAAAGGTGCGAAAATCCCAAGTTGCGAGGTCGAAAGTTACAAAAATATTTCAATAACACTTTCTGCAACCCGCACCCTGCATCCCACATCGGAAACAGATCAACGGTGGAGAATCGTCCCGCGAAGATCAACGATGCGGAAAACTTAACTTGCGGGATTGGAAATGTGGAAATCGCAACACTATTATCCCACATCCCGCAATTTGCGGAAGGAAAATATGCGAAACGACATTCCACATCCTGCAAAATCCTTAATCCCACAAACTGAGCAAATGAGGATTTATAGTAGAAAACTCAACTTTTCAGCTGAATTCTTGGATCGATCTGATCATCCAGGCCATTACTAAACTGGCCAATCTACCCTGCAACTTAGTAAAATGCATTGAAGTAAAAACATACAAAGATGCTTATAATTATATTTGCAGAGAACAACATAATATCATAGGAAATAATACTTATCTTTGAACAAAGCTTGCCCCGCAACCAGCTATGTTGCTGCAACGTTCCTCCCAACCATATGCCAATGTGCTCCTTAATCTCTTAGCAACACTGCCACCCCCGAGCTAGACATGAATTCCTACAAGGATAAGGGAACACTAGCAGACTCATACATAGCCAAGGATGCAATTAAAATCAACCAAGCCAACACAGTTGGGTTTCACAGGCTGCAAGGAAAACATTCCCCAGATGGGTTTCACAAGCCACTCATCCAAGCCATCTCATAGTTGGGTTTCACAAATGGTTCATAGTCAAGACAACATTCACCTTTAAGGACCAGTTAAGCCAACATATGGGTTTATCAGACTGTTCACAGTCAAGCCATCTCCTTGCTAGGTTTATCAGGCTATCTAGTTAAGCCCGCATTAGCAGTTGGGTTTATCAGACTGTCCAGCCAAAGGTTACTTACCAGGTCAGGTGCAACAGACACAACCAAGACAAAAGATGGGGTTTAACAGGCTACCATCCAAGCCATCTTTCTAGTTGGGTTTATCAGGATTCTAAGTAAATGGGCAGGAAGAACTACTAAGCTAGTGAGCTCATCGACAGAGCTAAGGACACCTTCACAAGATCTATTGGCTTGGATCCCCCTCTTCCCACACACCCAACACAAGGAAGTGTCCCCTTCTCTACTCCACAATCCCTCAGGCTACACCTTCCCTTCCAGTGCTCTTCAGGATGTGCATGGCAGGTTCACCAGCCACTCTTATCTTACTGTGAGGTTCCACATCAGGTTTATCAAGCGCATTCTATGTCTCTCCCATTCCTAAGTCTCATACACCGTCAGACCCAGACCCGGTTTCACAACACGACAACTACAGGGAGACTCTACATCACAGGATTACTCTGAACATGAGTACGAGGGTCTCATATGCTCTGTAGTCTAGGATAATGCTGCCACACAGCGAATACCACAACGTCTAGGGAAAACATACTCGCAAAACGCGAAAGATACATACACGGAAGAAAGGCTCAATTATCCTGCCGCTTCCCCACGATGACCAGTGAGTATAGATGATGAACAAATGGTCAAATGTGGTGAATGAATGATGAATCCCCCACAACGAATTCCCTTGCAGCTCTAAAAACATGAGATTAGGAACCATGCGTGAATGCATGGGTCAAATTGACATATGATTCTGGTGTTTTCTTGTCCCTGCGAGCAAAACATGACACTCCAGAACTGGGTGCTCCACCCCATTTGAAATTTCCCATACTCTTCCCCTTCCAAGCAATAACTACCTCAACCACTTCCTGGCAGAATAAATGGTTAGGAAGAAAAGACAAGAAAGAGGGTAGTTGACAGTTCTGATGGGTTCTCCCCATGACACATGGCTTTTCCCCAAACAGGCCCAAGGTTAACATTCCCACCCCTTTATCCTTTGGAAAATCATGCCCCCGTCTCATTATTGGTTGCATTGACATAGCTGGCCGTGGGTTTTCATTATATTGCATATTTACATGATGTTTACAAGTGTGCTTGACTTAGCATAGAAACCATAGGCAGCAACCATGATCGCCTATATACCAAACATCAATCAATGACAGGTCCTTGACCTTGAGCTCCTCGTGATGATTTGATATAATATTTACATCACATACATTAATGCAACATGGTGGTGGATGTGTTTCCCCCATGGTTAGATGTAAGTGTCGTGCTGGCCTTTCTGACATGGTTGCGGGATGTGTTCCTCCCATAGTCAGATATAAGTGTTGAAGAAGATGAAGACCTACATGGAGGCTAGGCCTACAACCAGCATGAAAAAGGGATGGCTCTGTAGAACTTCCTATGACGAGAATAATTGATAGATAGCACCAGTTGATCGAGATGACAGAAGCAGTAATGATGATGATGATGATCCAAACTTGATGTTGATCCAGTGATGATCTAGACTTGTTGTTGATCTAGTGATGATCCAAACTTGATGTTGATCCAGTGATGATCCAGACTTGTTGTTGATCCAGTGATGATCCAAACTTGATGTTGATCCAATGATGATCCAGACTTGATTTTGATCCAGTGATGACCCAGACTTGATATTGATCCAGTGATGATCCAGACTTTGATGATGATCTAGTGATGATCCAATTTTGATGATGATCTAGAGAAGAAGACTTGTGTTGATGAATTGTGTCAAGAGAATACCTTCCTAGTTAAGAGGGAGTGTTGATGTAGTTGTAACTTTGGAATGTATTCACTTGTATATCTTATGTATTATACCCCGATGTTCCTATCGGGAAGTATCAGTAATGTAATTGAGTCATGTCATACCCCAATGTTTGTATTGGGAGAATCAATAATGTAAACAAGTCATGTAAATTCATAGAGGGTAACCCTCCTTATTGATCAAGGGTTAAAGTCCCCGCAGTTGTGGGGCACTTGGGTTATTAGACTCTCCTAGAGAATTCGGCCCTAATGAGTTATTGTCAAGTCGGGAATTAGTATAAATAGAGAGTGAGCCTCTATATTTATTACATAGTCACTCACACTCAATGTAGCGCATAACTGAGAGAGAGAAGAAGCCAGGACAAGAGAGAGAGAGACAACTGCTATCTAGAGATCATCTTTGTATCTTTGGGTTTTACTTTTGGTGCTCATTCTATCTCTAAGGAAGTTGCAGAGTTTTATCCTTTATGGTTTCCCCAAGGAAAATATTTGTGTTCATTGTCTCTTGTGATTGATTATTGTGCTTGTTATTCTCTCAGTAAAGATCCTAAGATCATATTGTTGAAATAGATAAAAATCTAACAAAACTATCTTCCCTAGTCTCTTTCAGGGTAGGCCATCCAGGTCTAACATTGGCATTCATCTTATTTAACTGTATCCAGTGATTTAGCATCCACAGGAATATTGTTTGCAGGTTCACATGTGCAGCTGGGGAATAGTTGGAAAACCCCAAAAGTATTCGTTAGGTATTTGAATCCCAGTTTATCTTCCGTATATCAGCTTCATCTTCATCAGCAGGGTCACTCCACTTAATTGAGTGATGATCAATTCCCAGTTTGCTCATCCGGAGCAGTTATCGACAGATTCATGAGGTAGGGGATGTGAGCATCCAGAAGGAAGATCAATTCGCTAGAGGTCTTTGAGGGATCAAATCCTCTACATGCATCGTTCATTCTCTACGGGGAGGAGATACCACCATTCCTACAATGTCTCAACTGCAACAGACATCTCCTTCACCAAAAACGTCACATTCATCCTGAAAAGGGCACACGTGTGGAGCTCAGCGTCAATCTCAGGAGAGTAGCATTTTATCTTCGCACACTTGCATGCATCATATTTTTGGATGACTATCAACAAGTTTATCAGTGGTAAGTGTACATCTTCTTCCGAGAATCTTGCCCTACTTTCTCTCCAGCTTAGTTATATTTTAGTGTCTTTGGCACGACACCTTGCATGAACATTTAATTTAGTAATTTTGTACCCACTTGAGTGTACTAGAAAACCCTATAATAGTAAATTAGTAGAATATCAATATTTTGGATATTACAGTGGTATCAAAGCATGTTCCTTGCCAGCTATGCGATTGAACATGAGAAGTAAATGAATAAAGAAGAACACACTTTTGTAACCTATAGAATAAGGAAGAGTAGGTACACTGAGGAGCATGAATGTGAGGATATCCAAATAGAAGATACCAACTCAAACATGGAATTAGCAAGTATACACTCTCACAGAGGGAAAGGAAGAGGAGAAGAGGAAGATAGGTTGGAATCATAGCTTGGTGAATGCATTGAATGACCTAGCTAAGGGACATAAGGAAGTATTGCATGCAATAAACAGATTGGCTCTGAAGCCAGAACCAAGTCATAGCAATATACCTCTTTCACCAATAGATAGAGGGCACACCAGTAGTAGTGGGAAGCATACTTACACTAATATGCAAAACACACCCCATATATATAACAAACCTTCCAACATACCTATTATGCCTCATTTCTTGGCAGATGCAGTAGCAGGACCAATCATTCCAGTAGAACCTAATGAACCATTTGGATCTTACGTATAGGAGTACAAGGATTTGGGAGATGATTCCCATGCAGTAATTTCATTCTCATAGTTCTGCAATATGAAAAGTAGGAACCGGCCAAGAAATTTTAACATAGGATTTACCCATAAATATGACTTACAAAAAACCTTGGGCAGATTGACCACTCCTAACTTTGACGAGAGTCACAGAGGATCAATGAGGATATGGGTCCATAAGTTGGATACTTAATTCCAACTCAACCCTATGATGGAGACATGTGCCATTAAATTGGATACCTTACATCTTGACGGAGAGGATCATGAGTGGTGTTACCATGGCTAGTGACATTGGGTCACAACACCATCAGTTCCTACAGTGAATTCACACATAGGCTCATGGATCAGTTTGATAGAAAGGACCCAGAGATACACTTTAGAGAGTTAGCTCAACTCAAACAGAAAGGCAGTGTCGAGGGCTTCATCTCAAAGTTTCAAAGAATCGTTGTTATGGTAACAAATGTGTCGGAGAGCAGATTGTTTATGCTGTTTTTAGAGGCCTTGATGGAACCTTTGTGGGGGTGGGTGAAATCCTACAAACCGTCCACTCTACAAGATGCGATCAACAGAGCCATAGATCTACAAGATTCTGTTCCAAAAATAGGTTTCCACCTGAAACAAACTTCCCAGTAAAAGACAGACAAAATTGTGTTTCAGTTGCCAGGAATCATGGGTTCTAGGACACGGGTTCTTAGGGAATTCCAAGGCCCACTATATAGAGGTCTACTCAGACAGTGAAGGGGAGGAACCAAAACATGAAACAACAGAGGAATTGAGGGCCGTAGAGGAGGAGTCACTCCAGGGAGAAGCACCATAGGGAGTTATTGCTACATTATCCGGAGTGCCTAGGTTTTCATACCCTCAAGGTTGATTGATGGGGGAGAAACCCACAAATTCATCAATGCAACATGGGTGTCTAAGCAGGGTATTCCAACAGAGAAATTTGAGGGATTCACTGTAGTGGTAGTAGGTAATAATAGCATGGACTGCAACTATTGGATTCTGAAACTAAATGTCACATTAGGGAACTACAACATGACTGACTCATTTTATGTGGTGAATGTGGCTGATAAAAATTTAGTATGAGGTGTTCAATGGATCTACGTAATAGGAAAGTATGCTACAGATTACATGGCAATGGAAATGGAATTCCAGGGGCAGGATGGAAAACAGGTATTTTTGAGGTGCATGAACACTTATCCCCCAAACCAGTATCATCACAAAGAATGGAGGCCGTACTCAGACGGGGAGACATAGAATGGTCAGCAGAGTGCCTTATCACTTTTAGAAAACCTCCCGATAACAATGCCCAACATCCGACAGATATTCAGGCACTATTGCAGAAACATGAGAAGGTATTTAGGGATCTTCCAACAGGTCGACCACCAGATACAGGATTCGAGCATCTTATTGAGTTGGAGGAGGGGACACAGGAAGTCATCACCACTCCATAAAAACATCCCAAAAGATACAAGGACTAGATCAAGAAGATGATCAAGGGATTATTGGAACTAGGATATATTCGACCGAGTTCTAGTCCATTTGCATCATTATTGGTCTTTGTTAAAAGGAAAGATGGCACCTTACAGATTACAGAGAGCTCAACAAGAAGACCATCAAAAACATGTATCACATTCCCAGGATTGATGAATTAATGGATGAGCTACGGGGGGGGGATTACTTTTCAAATATTGATCTTCGATCAAGGTACCATCAGATTCGAGTAAGGGATCAGGACATTTCCAAGACAACTTTATGTTGCCACTATGGTCACTATGAGTTCCTAGTCATTCCTTTTGGACTCACCAACGCCCCAACAACTTTCCAGTATTGCATGAACCACACCTTCACGGCTCAGTTACAGAAATATTTACTGGTGTTCTTTAATGATATCTTGATTTATAGTAAAACTTGGGAGGATCATTTGAAACACTTGGATGAGGTACTGAAAATTCTAGAAGAATAGTCGCTTTACACGAAAATTTCTAAGTGTGATTTTGGTATGAAAGAGATGTTGTATCTAGGGAATATAATCAACACAGAGGGGGTACAGGTTCACACGGAAAATATTCGAGCTATCTGGGATTGTCCCACACCAAAGACACTGACAAAACTAAAAGGATTATTAGGACTTTGAACATATTACAAGAGATACATAAAAGGGTTCTCTCAATTTGTTGCACCGCTCACTGGTCTTACAAAGAAAGGGGAATTTGCATGGACATAAGTGGCACAACAAACCTTTGAGAAGATGGAAACAATCATGAGTTCTTGTCTAGTTTTGGCACTGCCATATTTCTCTTAGCCATTCATAGTGGAGTATGATGCTTCGAGAGAGGGACTAGGGGAGGTATTGATGCAAAACCATCACCCGATTGCATTCAAAAGCCAGAAACTCAAAGACTATGAGCACCACTACTCCATATATGATAAGGATATGCTAACCATCCTACATGCCTTTACAAAATTTAGACAATATTTGGTGGGAAGCAGGTTTAAAATCAAGACAAATCACAACAACCTCGAATACTTCTTGGAACAAAAAGAACTAAATGAGCACCAACATAAATGAGTCAGCAAGGTACAAGCATATGGCTTTGAAATATAGTATGGTAAGGGTAAAAGCAATGTAGTAGAGGATGCTCTATCAAAGCGACCACCCTCATTATCACTCATGAGTATATCCACAGATTGGAGGTCTCTTATCTCAGTATAATATTCAAAAAAAAATTGCTTGTGAGTTACTAGATGGACAAATCCAAGATGACAGGTACAAAATCATTGATGACATCATTAGGATATAACTCGTCCCAGAATCAGCTTTAAATAGGAATATCATACAGGCATTGCATGACTCACCATTATCAGGGCATCAGGGATTCTTGAAGACTTATAGACAAATCAGAGAGAGGTTCCCATGGAAAGGCCTCAAGAAGGAGGTAATACAACACGTTCAGGAATGCAGTATCTGCTAGCAGAATAAAATCGAACACACTCATCTGGCATGGTTACTTCAACCATTACCAATATCGAAGAAGAAATGGGAAATCATATCGATGGACTTCATTACAGGGTTACCCAAGGTACAGGGACGAGACTGCTTATATGTAGTAATAGATCGGTTGACCAAATTTACTCACTTCTTTTCTATCTCTTCCAACTATTCAGTTTCACAGGTAGTCGGCTTATTTTTTAGAGAGGTTTTTAGACTCCATGGTCTATGTAGAACCATTGTCAGTGATCATGATAGTAAATTCACCAGTTCCTTCTAGTAGGAGCTTTTCAGATTGGTAGGGACATAACTTGCTACAAGCACAAGTTATTATCCTTAGAGCGATGGGTAGACGGAGATTGTCAACAAGTGGATTGAGGGGTATCTAAGAAACTATGTAGTAAGACAATAGAGGACATGGATTAAATGGCTACACCTAGGGGAGTACCGCTACAATACTACCCACCACATGTATATTAAAATGACACCTTTCAAGGCTCTATATGGCTACTAGGCTATGAACTTTGCATACATGGATTTTGGAGACAACAGGGCGCCAAAGGCAAAAGATTGGGTACAGGACAGTCAATATATTCTCAAGGTCTTGAAAGACCATCTACAGGCAGCTCAAAATCAACTGAATCTATATGCATACAAACACATGATTGAGAGGAGTTTTGAGATAGGAGATCTTGTATATTTACGACTACAACCTTACAGGAAATCCTCACTCAAGAAAAAGGGAGCGAAAAAGCTAGAACCTCACTTCTATGGTCCTTACAAGTTAGTCAGAAATGTTGGAGAGGTGGCTTATGAACTAGAACTGCGAGAGGAAATAAAAATTCACAATGTATTTCATGTATCTAACCTCAAGAAAACAATAGGAAAACACATTGCTCCATCCACCAAGTTTCCTCCCTCATATGATAAAGGGATTTTGGTACTGATTCTAGAGAGAATCCTACAGGTGCGAGAAAGGAAACTATGAAACAAGGTGATTCGAGAGTACTTGGTAAAATGGAAATAATTACCTATGGAGGATGCCACATGGGAGGGAGAGCAGTTATTGAAGCATCCTAGTTTGTAGTTGCTTGAGGACAAGCAATTTCAAGTGGGGAGGACTATAATGTCCTCTTCTAATTAAGCACCAAAACACTCGCTAACCTACTTAATTCCCATAGGTTCGAGCGGGTACTGCATAAAAGGGATAGACTGAGGTCATTTGATACACTTAAAACATATCAGGACACTCATTCAGTATTAAAGTCATCCGTTTGATAAAGAAAGCCTTATTTCTTTAGGCTTAAAGTCAAAATGAAATTAGAATTGCATGCATGCAAAAGTGAAACGTAAACCCTAAAATTGACATGCAAACCATTAAAGTACATGATATTCTATTTAACAAGGGTTGTTGGACCAAGGAGGGCATCTATGCTTATTATTGTTGATTTGGAGTTTTTGAGCAACAACATTTGGGGTTGAAGATGATGTCTTCAGCTAACGAGGGTTCAACAGTGAAAATATCTTCCCTAGTCTCTTTCAGGGTAGGCCATCCAGGTCTATCATTAGCATTCATCTTATTTATCCGTATCCAACAATTCATCATCCACGGGAAGATTGTTTGCAGGTTCATGTGTGCAATTGGGGAATAGTTGGAAAACCCTAAAAGTATTCGTTGGGTCTCTGAATCCTAGTTTACCTTCTGTATATCAGCTTCATCTTCATCAGCAGGGTCACTCCACTGCATTGAGTGATTATCAATTCCCAGTTTTCTCATCTAGAGTAGTTATCAGTAGATTCGTGGGGCAAGGGACATGAGCATCCAGAAGGAAAATCAATTTGCTAAGGGTCTTTGAGGGATCAAATCCTCTACATGCATCGGTCATTCTCTTCAAGGAGGAGAGACCACCATTCCGACAAAGTCTCAACTGCATCAAACATCTCCTTCACCAAAAATGTCACATTCATCTTGAAAAGGGAACACATGTGGAGCTGGGCATCAATCTCACAAGAGCAACATTTTATCTCGACACACTTGCATGTATCATATTTCTGGAGGACTATCAGCAAGTTTATCAATGGTAAGTGTACATCTTCTTCTGAGAATCTTGCCCTACTTTCTCTCCAACTTAGCTATATTTTAGGGCCTTTGGCACGACACCTTGCATGCACATTTAATTTAGTAACTTTGTACCCAATTGAGTGTACTAACAAACCCTATAATAATAAATCAGTAGAATATTAGTATTTGGGATATTACAATACTATACTTTGAGAAAATTCATTAATACTCTCCCTTAGTAAATATAGGCAATTTAATCCATTCCATTGTTCTTTTGGAAAGTGTAGTATGGTGGTGCAACTTTTGGAATTCCCGTTATGTAAATACTCGACTTTTAGAAAAATCATTAATACTCTCCCTTAGCATACTTTTAGAAAAATCATTAATACTCTACCTTAGTAAATATAGGAAATTTATTGTCCTCTAAGGTGCATTAATATGAATATGCATTAATATGAGTATGTAAACATGACAAACTTAATATACTTTTAGAAAATTCATTAATACTCTACCTTAGTAAATATAGGAAATTTATTGTCCTGAGGTGCATTAATATGAATATGTAAACATGACAAACTTACATTTCCTTGTATGTATGGTCATTACCACCATTATATCTATCTATTCTTGTAAGGCTCTCTTAAACCATCCATTTGAATGTTGTCTCACTAAAATATATATAGAAAATAGTTCCATGGCAATGAAGCTAATGAAAAGAAGAAAGAACACGATAAGGGAAAGGAGGAACCTTTTGCAAAGTAAGATCAAGGCAACACAAGTCTATGATGAAGGCATGTGTTTCAATATCAATGTCATTGATATTGTTATAGAGGCACACATGATTAAGGTAGTAGAAGTTTTCTCAATGCTATGATATATTTTTCCAAGAAAATACTTTCTTATTTTTTTTGGTTGTAATATATTAACTAATATTTTATTAGTTTTTATTATAATGGTTGATTTGGTATATTTGTCATAAAAATTTATTTTTTGTTTTCGTATTTTTAACTACTCTATGTGGTTTTACTCAAATTTCGAGTGGGGGCACTCGTTGGACCTAAACTACATACTTTTGATGGACCTTGCCCCATGAAAAATTAAAAAACATGTTACCTTATGTATCCAACAAGTATCCACACTGCATACTTTTGATGGACCCCACCCCACAAAAAATGAGAAATACATTAAAAATGTGTTACATTTTTTTCATGTAACACATATTTACCTGGAAAAAAATGTAATACATTCTTTAATGTATTTCTCATTTTTCGTGGGGCAAGTCCATCAAAAGTATGCAGTGTGGGTACTCGTTGGATGCAGAATTCAATTCTGCATGCACTGAGTGCTCCCACTCGAAATTTTAGTAAAACCACAAGGAGGTAAGTTGAAAACACAAAACCAAATAAAAAAATTGTGTCTTTTCCATAACTCATTAAAGTATGTAGAAATATCAACTATATGTTAAGTGTGTTTGACATACATTAAAGTATGTAGAAATATTATAGAAAGATAAAAAAATGTTCTAGAAGTATGTTTGGTGTATATCTAAAACATATTTTCTATATGTAAAAAAAATCTCTTTAAAAATACATGTCAAGAGATTACTCTCAATGTTTGATAAATCTAATCCGCGAGATGTAGAATAGTTAGTGGCGGGGTATGTTTCACCCCCCTAAGCTGAAAGGTCACCGGTTCTAATCCCGTTGGATACCAAAAAATCCAACCATGTTAAGGGTTGGTGCGGTCCAGGCCGGGTGCGATCCCCGGGTGGTTTTGATAGCTTAGATGCCCATGGTTCGTGGTTTCTTAGCCAATGGAAACCCTACTAGTCAGGGGGTTCCACCACTTTGCCAACCAAAAAAAATGTTTGATAAATCTAGATTAAAGATCAATTATGAAGAGAAAACCATCCTAAAGTGCTTGATAGATCTGTTTAAGATAAGTCTATGCTAATAATTATAACAATAATACGAATTTTTTTACGATTATGAGGAGAAATCCATCCTAAAGTGCTTGATAGATCCGTTTAAGATAAGTCTATGCTAATAATTGCACCGAGAGGCGCTCTACAGCCCAGTATGGGAGAGATCTTGTAACGTTACGTAAAGTTATGTAACGTTACATAACGTTATTTTTATTAATAACAAATAATTTTTTTAATTATAGGCTAACATAAATGTTGGCTAGAAAAACCACCTAATATGGGGAAGATGTTGTAATATTCCTACCTAACAAAACAATAAAAAAGTAAAAATTTAATTATCCTTAAAAAAATGGAAGATGTTGTAATATTCCTACCTAACAAAATAATAAAAAATAAAAAATTGAATTATCCGCAAAAAAATGTTGAGCTTGCACATGGTTTTAAAATTATGTCCACATGGTTTTAAAACCATGTAAACCATTTGCAAGGCCTTCTAAACAACCCATGGTTTTATTGTACATGGTTTAGGAGGGCCTTCCAAATGGTTTTAAAACCATGTGTAAGGCCTCCTACACAACCCATGGTTTTATTGTACATGGTTTAGGAGGGCCTTGCAAATGGTTCTAAGACCATGTGCAAGGCCTTGCATATGGTTTTAAAACCATGGGGAAATGTTGTAATATTCGTTTCTAACAAAATAAAAAATAATAATAAATACTATATGTCGGCCATAAATAATATTAAATAATAATAATAATAATAATAATAATATATGTGGACCTTAACTAAAAAGATATCAATGGATACCTAAGAAGAGATTTGATCCGTCTCGGCCTTGATAGAGGCTAGGATTTGGATCTACGCTGGTTATAACAATAATACATTTTTTACAATTGTTGCATCGAGAGAAGTGCTCTATAGCCAAATACGGGGAGATGTCATAAAAAGTACCATAATGTAACGTTACAAAAAAAATTAAAAAATACATGTCCTGTCATAAAATAAAATAAAATAAAAAAATTATGAAAAGTAATTTAAAAAATCCATGTTGACCTATAAAATAAAAAAATTAAATTTAAGCATAACTTTAAGCAAGATGATCAAATTTATTGAGTTTAAGATTAAAAAAAATTACACTTCAAGAAATTGGATATCTATGAATGCTTGATAAATGTGGGTTTAAAATAGATCTATACTAGAAATAACAACCACCAAAAATTCTATACTACTAATAACAACCACCAAAGATGATAAAACAAGAGATTTAACTTCTTTTTTAATTTATAAAAATGTCAATTAAACTAGTATAAACACTCCACATTTTTTTTCAAAAAAAAACCTCTATTTCTTAATATTCATTCAAAGTTTTGAATAAAAAATAACTAAAAGCTCCAAAGAAGAAACCTTCTAAATTAACAATCAAACATTCTTATAAACAAAAATAAATAGTTATATTTTCTTTACATACATACTAATTAAGTCATTGAATCATTATATTCTACCAAAAACTTAGATGCCCAAAAATATATCATGGCCACAAACCATTGTTTTTACAAAATGATCTAAATTAACAATCAAACATTCCTATAAACAAAAATAAATAGTTATATTTTCTTTACATACATACTAATTAAGTCATTGAATCATTATATTCTACCAAAAACTTAGATGCCCAAAAATATATCATGGCCACAAACCATTGTTTTTACAAAATGATTATACTTTAACCCAAATTTTATTTTATTTTTTAAACCAGATCCATTTGCTACTTTTACAAAATGATTATACTTTGACCCAAATTTTATTTTATTTTTTAAACCAGATCCATTTGCTACTTATACATATGGGAGCTAGAAGTAGATCATTGGATACAGAACAGCAACAAACCAAGCTACTTGCACACAACAGAGCTAGAGAACGATCTGCCCAACAACACTAGCTACTTGCACACAGGAAAGCTAAAGTAGATCACTAGGTACAAAAAGCAGCAAACCCTAGACGTGAGAATGATCGCAGACTCCCTGCCAAGTTGTGCAGTCTGATGAGCCATGCAGCACAGCATAAATATGGCATTCTTCTATGATTTAACAGCACAATTTAAGATTGAAAAAAGAAGTATGCTCTAAGATCGAAAAAAATAAGTATGAATGCATGAAGGAGCTCAAATATTTCACCGTCACCTGCTTCATACACAGATTTGCAGTCGTCGAATTCTTCACTCGCAAACATGTCATCGAGCGTGGAAGGTTTTTACAGTATAATCAGATGCGATTCTCTTCATCTGCCGTTGCAGAGGTTAAAACGAAGACGAATACCCAAATTGCGAGAACTGGATTTGGATATGATATAGAAAAAGGAAATGAACTTATGCAAATGTATTTCAAGACAGGGAATTGGATGAATGCACGCCGAGAGTTTGACAAAATGCCTAAACGCAACATAATATCCTGGAATTTAATGATGAAGAGCTATGCACAGCAAGGCCTTGGTGAAGAAGCCCTTCGATTGTTTGTCCAAATGCAATCGGAGTTGGGTATAAAACCTGATCACTTTACCTTTGTCAATGCGATCAGAGTATGCATTCTCTTATCCGATATAGAATTGGGTAAACAGGTCCATGTGCACACAATTAAAGCTGGATTTGAGTTGGATGTGTTTGTGGGGTGTGTTCTTGTTGAGATGTATGCCAAATGGGAAAATTTTGACAGTTCGCTCACAGTGTTCGAGAAAATGCATGCACGAGATATGTTTTCATGGAATACATTGATTGCAGGGTATGCCCGCCATGGCTATCTTGAGAACGCCTTGAAACTATTTTGTCAAATGCAGGAGGAAGGCATGGAGCCAGATCAGTTTTGTTTTGGTAATATGCTCGCGGTATGTGCCGGCTTAGCAGCTATGGCAGAGTGCAGACAGATCCATGCTCAAGTTATTAAATTTGGTTTTGATTCAGATGTGTTTGTGGGGAGTAATCTAGTTGATAGCTATGCCAAATCTGGAAATTTAGAGGTTGCGCGGAAAGTGTTTGATGAAATGCATAACCGAGACATCATAACCTGGACTATGATGATTTCAGGGTATGCCCGAATTGGGCAAGCAGAGGAGACATTTGAACTCTTTCTCCATATGAGACTGATAGCTATGAGTTTGAACCAATATACTTTCACCAGCCTGCTCAGTGCATTTGTTACCTCAGAAGCTTTGAACCTTGGCAAGCGAGTCCATACACATATCATGAAAACTGGTTTTGGGTTAGATCTTTCTGTGGGGAACGCTCTTGTTACAATGTATTGTAAATGCAATAGCATAGAAGACGCTCGCCAATGCTTTGATAGAATGTGCAAACGAGATGTTGTCTCATGGACTGCAATGATTGCAGGATATGCTTGGAATGGTTATGGTGCAAAAGCACTGAATCTCTTCCAGGAAACATATGGGGTAGATATGAATTTAAATCAATTCGCTTTGACAAGTATCCTCGGTATATTTGTCGGCAGAGAATTCCTAGAACATGGAAAGCAATTCCATAGCCTCGGCATCAAAACTGGGTTCCACTCATATGTCTCTGTGGGAAACGCTCTACTTTCAATGTATTCTAAATGTGGGGACATGAATTCCGCTTGCCAAGTTTTTAATGAAATTAGACAGCGTGATGTCGTGTCTTGGAATGCAATGATTGCAGCATATGTCCAAAATGGTCAGAGCGAGCTGGCTCTGAAATTGTTTTGTGCAATGCAACAAGCCACCATTGAATCGAATCAATTTACCTTTGCAAGTATTCTTGAAGCATGTGGGACTCTAGCCGCAGTGAAAGAGAGTAAGCAGGTTCATGCCCATATCATCAAAGGTGGCTTTCAGTCAGACACCTCTATGAACATTGGCCTCATTGATGTTTATGCAAACTGTAGGAAGATAGATGATGCAAAAAAATTATTCAACAAAATACCCAAACAGAATGTGATCTCGTGGAATGCAATGATTGGTGGCTATGTTCAAAATGATCATGGTGAGGAGGCCTTCAAAATGTTTTGCGAAATGCAAGGTGTAGGTATTGAGCCAAACCAGAGCACTTGTGCTAGCGTTCTTAGGACATGTGCCAGCTTAACATCTATGGAACAGGGAAAGCAGGTCCATGCCGGCATCATTAAAACAGGATATGAGTCTGATGTCTTTGTTGGGAGTGCTCTGATTGACATGTATGCCAAATGTGGAAATATAGAGGATGCACATGTATTGTTTGAGAAAATGCCTGAACGTAATATTGTCACATGGAATGTGATAATAACAGGATATGCTCAACATGGCTGTGGGAAGGAGGTCCTTTTTCTATTTGAACAAATGCAACAAGAAGGGTTCAAACCTAATGATATCACCTTTGTTGGAGTTCTGTGTGCCTGCTGCCATGTGGGCCTCGTGGCTGAAGGCTGCCAGTATTTCGATTCTATAACGCAAGATTATGGCATTACACCAGGAATAGAGCATTATGCATGCATCATTGACCTTCTTGGACGTGCAGGGCGTCTTGACAAAGCAGGGGAGTTAATTAAACAAATGCCATTTGAACCGGATGCTTTGATATGGCAAAGCTTTCTTGGTGCTTGCAGAATTCATGGAAATGTAGAGCTGGGAAAACATGCTGCTGAATATCTTCTTGAATCACAACCACAAAATGCTTCCACCTATGTGCTTCTCTCAAACATTTATGCAGCCGCCAGAAGGTGGGACGATGTAAAAAAGCTAAGGAAAACAATGAAAGAGAAGAATGTGAAAAAAGATCCAGGATGCAGTTGGATTGAAGTGAAGAGAAGAGTACATTCTTTTGTTGTTGAAGACAGAGCTCATCCACAAGCAGAGGAGATATATGCAAAGTTGAAGGAATTGCATAGGCAGATGCTTGATGTGGGGTATGTACCTGACACAAGCTTTATCCTGCAAGATGTGGATCAGTATTCCAAGAAAGAGATTCTATTTCATCAATGCTCTTTGACACCATAGTAAAGAGCTTGCATTAGCTTTTGGTCATATTCACTCTTCTATTGGCAAAACTATTCAGATCATCAAGAAGCTCCTTTGGGACTACTACTACACTGCGATGACATTTATCTGCCACAATATTTTGCAAGAATCAAGTGATCGATCATAACTGCTTCCAACATTAAAAGAAGGGCTGTGCGCTCATGGAGATTATCGGTAATAACAAGTGAAATAAAAAGTCATTCTATTTTTTATTGCCAATATAAAATGTATGCCTTATTCTGTCCTAGTTTTTTTGTTGTTGTAAATCATTCCCTTAGATATTCAGATTAATATGGATAGAATAAACATAGGTTTAATGCATTGAAAATTCTTCAAAGATACCGGTCACATCAAGTGGAACGTGGCTTTCTAGGTTTTTTGAATTCCTAGAGAGATTTGCATGTGTGCTGCAATGTGGGATTGGTGGTTGAAGGTTGTTTCGACTTTGATTCCATATGCTCGTATTATGACATCACACAGAGTGCATCACTGCTTACATCTGTCATTCCTGTTTGTGCAGGGAATCTTGATGAGGCGGGGGATTTTATAAAACAAACGTTGTTTCGACCTAATCCTTTGATAAGGGATTTGTTTCTTGGTGATTGCACCATGTCTGTAAATATACAACCAAAAAAAGCATGATTCGGAATGTCTTCTTGAATTACAACTAGAAATGCTCCAGCATTCATGCTTTTGTCAAACATTTATGCTGCAGCCAGATGGTGAGACGAGATGTGAGAGATGAAGAAAAATTATCCAAGATGCAGCTGAGCCAAACAAAGAAAAGGATGCATTCTTTGAAGACAGGATACATCCACAAACAGTTAAGATCTATACAAAGTTGGAAGAAGAGAACATACAAATGACAAAAGCAGGTATGAGCAGTGGAGCTGTGAGAGATTAGTTATTTTCTTCTGAAAATACAGAAGAAACTTTGGCTTCAGTGTTCTAGAGTGTTGTCTATGTCCTGTTAAGTTGGAGAATTGATGTGGAAAAGCTTGTGTCAGAACATATTATAATTCCTTTATACATTTTATTTCACAGGAACATGGGTTCAAGGAGTTGGCAATGCTCGAAGGATATAAAATATAACTTCATCTAATCCAGTTGACTATTCTTAAGAGTCAAGATTGTCTACATTTTACAAGGCCTTTTAATTCCAAGAGAGATTTCCTATTGGAGGACTATCCTTATCCAGAAGGCAAAAATAAAACCATAATACTTTATTTATGAGATACTAAGATGGATCATGGGAGAACTTAAGTACTTAATATGTAGGAATATTCATTGCTGAAAGAAATCTAGCTCCGAACAGTTCATTAGAGAGGCAGACTAATCCTAGGCAGTAGATAGAACTATATAAGAACGATTGGGAGGTGAAATCAACCCACAAGCACAAGCACAAGCACACCTGTAAATGGGTAGAAAGTTTCCATGATTTGACATCCATTTTGAAGGTCGGTTACCTCTAACTAGACACAGAAATAGAACCCAACATATGGATTTTTTTGCATGATTGTATCCATTTCTTCAATCTACTTGTGAAATGGTATATTGGTTGTCACAATACCCATTTTACTTCCAACCATTAACATAGAGGCCAAACCACCTACTTAATCTTGAAATTTTGTTAAACAGTAAACATAGAGGTCAAACCACCTACTTAATCTTGAAATTTGGTTAAGCAGTAAACATTTTATCCCATATTCTTCATTGTGTTGATATGGGTAAGGTTCACCACTTAAAAAATAAATATTGTGCATGGATGTGATTAACCATTATAAGGATTTATCGCTGTAACATAAAGTAAAAACCATATGCACACAGAGGACAACTACACCATATTATTACATTTCTAAATCCTTCTTTCACTAGGATTATTATTTTATATTCATATTGACCTTGCATCCATTTAGTGCTGGTCAATTAAGTGCTGAGACTGATCAAAAGCCTCAAGGTGCAAAACATCAATTAAGGTTTACATTTTGAGGTTGTTTTTATCTATATCAATGCTTAATAGATCTAAGGTTAAGACAAATCTATGTTAGGTGCATACATATAAAAATTATAATTTGATAGCATATAATTATAAGTATATTTGTCCACAATAACATGGTAGGTTAGCTTGAGTGTCATGGGATCAAATTGTGGGCTAGTTGCCTCTGAAATATTGTGAGCCCCAAGTTGTCAAAATTGCAACCAAGGAAGTGCTCAGATGGTTTCTTTTGATAGGCATTTCTTCAAAAAAGTGCATCTCTCTACAACATTAGGATTTGTTTAGGCTGGTTAAGGTTTTTTAGCATTAACGATTAATTATAGGTGATTGGGTTAATTAGGGTTTATTAGTTTATCATTAGGATTTGATCACATGTAATTAGGGTTAAATACAATATATTAATTAAAATTATGACCCAAATAAGTTTTAATTAGGTTGTTTAGGATTTATTAACATATTATTAGGTTTCTATTAGGGTTAATTGAGGTCTAATGCATAATTGAGGTTTATTAGGAAATTGAGGAGTGAGTAATGTATAATTAGGGTTAATTAACATATAAATAGACTTTATTTTGGTTATATCTAGGGTTTATTTTGGTTAAGGAGTTTATTTTGCTTAACTAAGGTTAATTAGGGTTTAATTGTGTTAAATAATAAATATTATTGCATGATTATAGGTTACTTGGGTTTTATATGCATAGGTTATGGTTTATTAGTGTATACTTAGGGTTAATTAGAGTTCATTAGCACACAATTAATCTTTAATAAGAGTTTATTTGGGTTCATTAGCATAAAATTAAGTTAGTTTTGGGTTAATTAAATCTCATTAGCATATAATTAGAGTTTAAAAGTGGATGGGCAATAGCTTGATGGGTGAGGAGGTATCCCTAATGAAACATGGATGAACCAATTGTTGGACTCTTTGTAAGTTAATAGTTAATGAACTAATTGTTGGGATTTTTGTAAGTTAATAGTTGGTGAACTAATTGTTGAAAATTGTCGAGCTCCAGGTGAGCATTTATGACTTTGTCTTGTGCATTTAATAATCTAGTTTATCTTTGGTACCATCCTCAAACAAAGTCGTTACAACTTTATTCTCATTATGAGCTCAACATGTCTCTTAAAAAATAGAACTTGGGTAGGAAAATAACACTCCATCCTAAAACCATTCCCACTAGACCCAATTGACAATATTGAATTGGAATATATTAATATGTAATTAAATTTTTTAATATTTAGTATCATATATTTAAATTTTAATAAAGATTTATTTAAATTAATTAATATACAAATATGATATATTTAAATTAGTAAAATGTATTAACATATAAACCCTATCTTCCTCAAAATCAAGGGAGGGAAGTGCATGGGTTGTAGATCGAATATATATCAGTTTTTGATAAAATGTTCATCACCACTTACTTCTTTTATTACATCATAATTATTATGTCATGCTCAACAGGATATATATGGATCGACACAAAAAAAACTAGATGAGTTTGTAGGCGGAGCGAGGTTTGCTGACGGTCTCTTTGGCTCTTGTATGTTATGGCCTAAGTCACCGGAATCGGCGAATTTTCGCCTTGGAATTCGAAAATCGGCGATTTTTTGCTGCTGCCGAATTTGTTCGATTAGAATTGTCGATTCAAATCGCGAATTCGATTTTGAAGACGATTTTTTGTTGATTTCAATTTTGAAGACGATTGTTTGTCGATTTCGATTTTGAAGACAATTTTTTGTTGATTTCGATTTTGAAGATGATTTTTTTTGTCGATTTCGATTTCGATTTTGTCAATTTTGATTTTCATAAAATTTGGCAAAAGTTCGTTGATGTTTATTTATCTGGCTGCTCATGGGTTAACCCTACTCTCTCCCTAGCAAAATACATCCGCACAAAAATGTATTCTCCTTATTGTGCAGTCGAAGCCCTCCCTCCATCTTTGTCTATCGCATTTTCTCCATTGCCACCTTCATTCGTCGCCTGTACAGTGCAAACTCCTACACACAGGATTGATGGATCTTTTGACGTGAACGAGGTATGAAGGCCATTGTTGTGTGACCCATGGGTTGTCACCAGTGAGCGGCAATGCTTAGTCCGTAGCTGCTTAGTCACCAGAGATGCAATTAAGATCACATCGACACTATGTTGGTGATGTTGTGTTTTACTCGTTCTATCTTTTTTTGGATGATGAATTTGTGTAACTTTTTAATATGAACATTTTAAAATGTGTTATATTTTATATTGTGTTTTAAAATTTGTATAATATTTTATATTGTGTTTTAAAATTTGTATGACGTTTTAATATTGTGTTTTACATGTGTTGCTTTAAATTTTGATTTGAATATGTTAAAGTGTTTTTAAATATATATGTTTAATTATTAATGTTCAATGTTGATATATGATCATATTGGATTTTTTATATATATACCTATTCAATTTTATGATATCTCGAATTTAATGCCAAATTTTATCATCAAAAATTTCATTGCCAATTTTTTGTCGAATTTCAAGGTCGTCGAACTCGAACATGAATTCGAACCATGTGACTTAGGTTATGGCCATGCTTATGGTGAGTTCGTAGTCTTCTTTGGTTTTTAGGCTGGTCACAGTCGTTCTCGTGCCTGTTTGTTTGGAATTTTCTGGGTTCTGGGTTTTTGCTTGGTGTTCTCTGTGCTTCTCTCCTGGGGTGGCGCGGTCTCATTTTTTGTGCTTCGTCCGGCTGGGATTTCCCTATGGTGTTACTTGCTTTGGGCCTTAGCTGTTATATCTACTAGGGTTCTGGGCATGACCCATGATTTTTGGTCTGTTGTCTTATCTGCCCTTTCTCTCTTGTCTCCCTTCTTATGGAAACCAATGACTAGAGTCCCTCCTCTTAGCAGAGGACTAGTACCAACCAGTTACAAAAAAGTGAGAATCTTTGTGGCACTAATTAGTCGATTTTCGGTCTACCTGTATGTCTTCTAGGTTCTACTGGCGCTCAGCTTTGCACTAGGCTCGCGGTTTCTTGACAGGTTCGGGGTTTCCCTCTACGTCGTTTTGTATTCACCGCCTTTGTGATTTCCGTGATTTTGGGTTGACCTTTGTGTTTTCGGTAGTTTCATGCACTTTCTGCACACACTTGGGTTTGTGTCTGACCCTAGTTCTCCTTACCTGTGCCCATAAACCCTTAGGTCTCCACTCCTCGCTGGGGTTTCTGGTCCTGCAGTGTTTCCTTCCTACTTGGACCCTAACCAAGGGTTTATTGATTCTTTTCACGGGTTTTCTGCTTCGTTGACTTCTGGGTTTGCTTTTGTTGTCTGTTTTGTCTATACTCCATGTCGGAAGATTTAGCCACGGCGACCCATCCCTTGTCGGATGTTACCTATGCCCGTTCACGTCGTCGCCGGAAATCAAAAGCACATAAGGCTTTGGAGGGGAAGCTACGTTTTGTTGTGGGGCGTGATGTCTTTATGGAAAGGGTCAAAGCTTTATGTTCGCATGCTCTTATTGCCAAACTTGAATACTGTCAAATGGATAAAAAGGCCTGGGTTTCTTGGGCCTTTGAGCATTGGAAGCCATTCCTCTCTTATGTGCCTATGATCAGCTTATTGGCACGGGGCTGGATTGTTTTCGTTTTCCTGGAAGACTCCCGTTTTTCGTTTTCCTGGAAGACTCCCACGCTTCGACTGTTCTAAACTCTCTCTGGCGCATTGGAGTTGGGTCTATGGTCCTGGATCGATGGCATGTCAATTTTGACCCCCTCAAGGAGCGTGTAAAAAAACGTCACTTATGGGTATTGCTCCCAGGCCTTCCTTTTCCTCTTTGGAACCGTTCCTTGTTGGAGGGCATTGGTAATACCATCAGATGTTTTGTGGCCGTGGAGGAAGATTTCATGAATATTTTTGATAAAAGGATGGCCAGAATCCTTGCAGAAATGGACATCTCAGAGTGGCTGCCGGCTGATGTTGAGATTCTTTGCCTTGAACGCTTGTTCTCTCAGCGACTTGACTACTTGAATCATTAGAGGAATTTTGGGGTCTGAAATGGGCCTCCTAAGGAAAATAATAAAATAATAGTTAAAATAATAAAATAATATTCATTAATTTTGGAGGAAGAAAGAAAAAAACTACTTTTTGTGTTCGTAATTTCGACATATCTCCTTGTGTTTTTACTCAAATTTCGATCGGGAGAGCTCGTTGGATGTGTAATTTGATTCTGAATCCAACGAGTACCCACACTGCATACTTTTGACGGACACCACTACCCCAAAAACAAGAAATACCTGAAAAAACGTGATGATGACATCATCATCACGTTTTTTTTTCAGGTATTTCTTGTTTTTGGGGTAGAAGAGTCCATCAAAAGTATGCAGTATGAGTACTCGTTGGATGCGGAATCAAATTCTGCATCCGACAAGCTCTCCCAATCGAAATTTGAGTAAAAACACAATGAGATATGTCGAAAATACGAACAAAAAAAGTAGTTTTTTTCAATGACAAATATGTCAATTCAACCATTATGGTTGACTTATTTTATTGAAATTCTATTGGTTCTTGAATTCCAACTCACAAAAACTTATTTTGGCACGTTTTCTTATAAGGCCCATTTTAGACCCTAAATTTCCTCTAATGATTCCCTTCAAATGGAGCAGGTGCAGGGATATTGGTCACCTTCGCAGAGAATGCCCTGTCCTTCGTCGGGGTACATCGCCTCTGTTGACGCATCGTTCCCCTGTGGTACGTGGTACACCTCCTACTATTCAGGATGAACCCTCGGCTAGGACTTCTTCTCCCTCTATTGTCCCTCCAGCGCCAAGTATTTATCATAATGCTTGTTCATTTTTTGATGATGCCTCTGAACAAGAACTCTCTCTTTTGGATTCGATGGATGGTTGTATTACCCTTCCCTCATCTGTTGAGGAATCTGTTCCTCCTGTGTCGGGCTTTGATCCGAGTTCAAGTGATGTGGTTGCCCTCCCTGTGGAGCAGCCCCCATCCACTTGTCTGCCCTAATCATCCCCCTCCTTGGAACCTGAGATTCTCCCTCCATTTATTTTCTTGGACTCTGATTTCCCTCCTCTGATTTGTCCTCGTCCATATGTTAATTCTTCTTCCCCTCACAGTCCTGTTTCCTCGCCTTCCTTTGCAGATCCCTCATTACAGAAGTCTCTGAAAATTTTTACTGTAAAAACCCCTCTCTCCTTCAGTCCTACCCTTAGACTCCTTCTAATTCAAAAATGTTACTATCAGAAAGAAGAAGAAAAAATTCCCTTCTGAGTCTCTGGTCCCTGTTTCAACACCTTACACCCCTTTGTCTACCAGGCTCAAAAATGCGGCTCGACACCAGTCAATACTATATTTTTCCATGTGGTAGCTTCAGCTAGAAAAAACCATAATGCTATCTGGGGTCTTGAAGATGAGGAGGGAAAACAAGTCGTTGATGACTTGGGTATAAAGGCCCCGGGGGTTCGGTATTTCAAGAATATCTTTACAGATGACAATTTGACCAAAATTGATGCACAACTTAATGTTATTCGTTTATTTCCCTCTTTCATCAGCCCTGAGGCGAAGGTGTCTTTTACTCACCAAATCACATTGGCAGAAGTTGAGGAAGCCCTTAAATCTTTCAAAAAAGACAAGTCTCTAGGGCCTGATGGTTGGCCAGTTGAATTCTATCTGCCTTTTTTTGACATTTTGGGGTCTAAACTTGTTAGAGTGGTGGAATCATCTAGGAGGGAAGGTAGGGTGGCTCCCTCTATGAACTCCACTTTCATTTTACTTATTCCCAAGAAGGAAAAACCTATCTCCTTTGCTGATTTTTGCCCCATTTCCCTCTGCAACCTGGTCTACAAACTGATTTCTAAAGTAGCTGCTTTGAGACTTGAGCCCTTTTTGGACAAGTTCATTTCTTCACAACAATTTGGTTTTTTAAAGAACCGACAAATTACTGAGCCTCTGGCTATTACTCTAGAAGTTCTCCACACAGTCAAAACAAAAAATAGATGTGCACTTTTAAAACTGGATCTTACAAAAGCTTTTAACCGTGTGAACTGGACTTTTCTCAGACTCATTCTACTTCAAATTAGGGTCCCTTTGGTAGGTGTGAACTGAAATTTGGGTTGTCTGTCATCAACAAATTTTGCTCTTCTTGTTAATGGTTCTCCTTCCAGTTTTTTAACTGCCACCCGTGGCATCAGGCAGGGATTCCCTTTATCCCCATTACTGTTTATCTTGGTTATCGAAGGGCTTAGTCTACTTATCAAGGATGCACAATCTAATGGTAAGATTAGGGGCATTAAAATTTCCCCTCATCTCTCACTTACACATCTACTTTTTGTGGACGACTTGATCATGTTTGGTTTCGGAACATTTGAGGAATGGGTTGCTTTTAAGGTTATCTTGGACACTTTCTGTGATGCCTCTGGTATGCTAATTAATATGGACAAATCTTGCTTCCTCCACAATGATTTGGATGCTGATGCTCTGAACAGGATCTCTGGGTTCTTCCCTTATAAATTTGAGCACATTCATAGGGGTTTCAATTATCTTGGTTATTTTATAAAACCCCTGGGGTACTTGGTAAAGGACTAGCACTGGATCCTTAAAAAATTTGAGAACAGAATTCATCACTGGACCTTTCGTCTTTTATCCATTGGTGGTAGACTAGTTTTGATCAAAGCAGTGCTCACCAGCTTGCTGGTTTATTGGATGGCCCTAGTACCGGTTCGTCAGTCCATTCTTGATAAGCTTAGAAGTATGATATTCTCTTTTCTGTGGGGTTCTTCTGCGAAAAATAAAAAAATACCATCTTGCAGATTGGCATTCTCTGTCACTCCCGACTCCTTTGGGTGGCTGGGGTATTAAACAACTATGTTGGTTCAGCCTCTCTCTGCTTCTTAAAAGTTTCTGGCAGGCAATAAATGGTAATGGTATTTGGTTTAAATTATTGACAGTTAAGTATTTGAAAAGACTTCCATTGGCATCCTGGCTTCGTAAGAAATCCTTTACCTCTAGAGGAGCTTCAGTGATCTGGAAAGGCTTTCTTCATACTCTACCTTGGCTGGGAGGTGGACTCTTCTGGAAGGTTGGTAATGGGAGGGCCATTTGACTGGGACTAGATCCGATCGTTGGTCACGGATCAACATTCTTGATCCCACTTGACCTTCGGGAATACCTGGAGGATTATGGAATATGTATGCTAGATCAAGCCAGAAATCTTACCACATACGCTCATAATTACTGGTTCTCGGCAATAGACTTAGATTTGGAAGGTGATTGGAAGACTCTATGGGAAAATTACACAGCTGGGCTGGAGTATGGAAGGATTCGTCTTTCTGAACATTGTGATTCTTTATTATGGTCTCATAATCAATATGTAGGTGTAAACTTCTTCATATTTCTAATGCAAGTTGATTTTCTGTCCCATATATATTGTTGATGTTTGATTTCAGATATATATTGCTAGATTCCTTAGTCACTAGCATAGATTAGTAGATCATATTCTGGTTGTTTTGATCTGTTTCGTGTTGAACTCTTTTGCAGGTACACAGGTGAACTATCAAATCCTTGTATTCCATATATCTACAGCGTCTAGGGAGAGTTATTAGCCTCTGTGATCTATTTGTTCTGGATCTGAACCATTTAGACCAGCGGAACACCTTGTTGTCCGCAGGAGGTGAAATATTCTGATCAACAGCAAGAGAAGAAATACCATAATATTCTAAGTAGGCTCTGAGATCCTTCGGTAATACAAAGACTAAATTTAAACCAGCAATGGGATCAACCCCAATCTTTATAATTTTTCCATTTCCCACCCTCCATCCTAGGTATCTGGTGATCCATGACAGAGATCTAATGAAACCGTTCCATAGATATGAGGTCCCCAGTATAGTAAAGGCTTGAGAGTGGACCCAATCCACTGCAAACCTATTTTTTAGATACTTGTGTTTGATGATGTGAGAACATATACCTTCCCCCTACAATACCATCCAAAAACATTTGAGCCTGAGGGCCAGACTAAACCACTCCAGATTCTTAATATTCCACCCACCTAAATCATATGGCCTGGAGAGCAAATGCCAGTCCACCAAGTGACACCTTGTTTTACCATAAGAATTTCCCCAAAGAAAATTAAAGATTGCTCATCTGAGATAGTTCATTATAGTCTTGGGCATCCTAGCCAGAGTGAGACAAAATACAACCAGCCCCATTAAGACTGATTTTACCAGAATCAACTTGCCTCCAAGTGTTAATAGTCTGTAAGTCCAATTATTGCTTATTTTTTCAAATTTTTTTATAAGTCAATGCCAGTCACATACATGATAACCCAATGGTTTCTAATAGAATCCCAAATACTTAAAACCCAAGGACAGGGGTTCCATTTTAAATGGGAGAAAGGCTGCAACATTGGCTCTGATAATCTCAGCAATTCATTAAACAGAAAACTGAGACTTCTCCTCACTAATTTTCATGCCTGTTTCCGAGCAGAAGAGATCTAATAGTTCTTTATAATGCTTCCATTCCTCAATAGTCCCTTCCCCAAACATAATACTGTCATCAAAAAATAATAAGTGAGTAAGATTCAGGGAAGAGGAAACTTTTATACCCACAATATTCCCTCTTTGTTGAGCATGAGTGATCAGCAAGCTCAAGCTTTCAATAATCAAAATAAATAGCAGTGGAAAGAGAATACATCCCTGTCTGATGCCTCTCGTACCCAGGAAAATTTTTGAGGGAGTGCCATTTATAAGTACAACAAAATTGCAAGATTTTACATAGCCCAAGATCCAATTTACACCAATAACAGGCACACCAATATTAAGTAGAACCAGTCTAAGGAATGCCCAATTTACTCTATCAAAAGCCTTAACAAGGTCTAGTTTGAGCATGAAAACTTGCCTCTTTTCCACTTTAATGGTGTGCATAACCTCCTGGGTAATTCCAATGGGTTCAACGATCTGCCTGTATGCAGAAAGCCAAATTGATCAAGAGATAGCTTTGTCTAATATGGGCTTTAGTCTAATAGTTGCAAGTTTAGAAATCACCTTGTATACCAAATTGCAAAGGGAGATAGGCCTATAATTTGCAAAGGAGGAGGGATTATCACATTTCAGTATCAGTGTAATAAAGGTACAATTTAGAGCCCCAAACACTCTTCCTTCAGTACGAGACTGAGTGACAACCTTGAGGATTTCAAGACAAACAAGTTCAAAAAAATGCAGGTAAAATTCTATAGGCCACCCATCCGAACTAGGGCTCTTGTCGTTTTTAAAACCCTTAAGGACTCCTTCAATTTCTGAAAGTGAGAAAACTGACAGAAAAGATTCTTTTTCATCCTCAAGCACCATAGAAGGAAAAAACCTAATGACCTTGAGTTGATCATCAATATTGGTCTACCCATCATCTGAGAAAAGTTCTAAGAAGTGGGATACACCAAGGAGTTTAAGTTGTGCTTCATCCTCAATCAATTCACCAATATGGTTCTGAAGATCCCAAATAGATTTAGAATTCCTCCTAGTAGAAGCATAGGAGTGGAAGAATTTACTATTTGCATCCCCTTCACTAATCCAATCCACTCTACTTTTAAGTTTCCAGGTTAGGATCTGGTGGGTCAATAAAGAAGCCTTTTTATCTTTCAAAAGGGATAATTGATTGGCCTCATGTACATACAGGATACCAGAAGTATGAGAAGTAAGTACTGACTGAATGGCAAGATCCATTTCCCTAACTTCTTTAGCTTTAATCTGCTTCATATTTTTTTCCCAATCCTTAATAGTCTCCTTGAGTCTTTTAAGCTTAAAGGTAAGAGCATCCATAGGATCAAGAGGGTGATGGAGTTGTGTGTTCCAATAAGTGTACACTAGATCAGAATTCCTTTTCCATTAGCCAAGCTTGATTAAACTTAAATGGATAGATATGGCACTAAGGAAAATTGTTCCATCCATGACAGATAGGATAATGATCAGATATTTTTGAGGGATGGATCCAAGACTTGTAATTAATCAGAGTAGGTATGTTATGTATAGAAGACAGGAACCTATCAATACGATTACTAACACCATCTTGACCGGATCGGCCATTTCTCCAAGTAGGACCAGGATTAAGTGGAGCAAGATCCAACAAATAAGAGTTATCTAGAAGATTACTAAAATAATGTACCATGTGATCCATACAAGCTTTGCTTACCCAGAGCTCAGGATTTGAGAGCGTAAAACTTAATTCCCTAGCTAAGATCAAGTTGGGATAGTCTAAGATACCCCCAGCTACTACGCTATCCTAGAATATGGCTCTGTTAGAATAGGGTCCATAGCAATTCAGGATAGAAAAAACATAGTCAAGTCCTTTGAACCTGGCTTTAATTAGGATACTAGAAAAGGACTAAAAGGCCTTACAACGAGTAATATGTGGGTTCCAACCAGTAAGAAGACCCCTAGAGAGACCCTATTAGTCCAAAGCACAAAATTCCCATCTAGGCTTCATTTTTGAGAAACTGAGAAGAGCAGAGTAATGATCACACATAGTTTCTTATAGCATAATCATAGTTTCTTTTCAACCTTAACACTTATGTGTCATTGTTGCATGAATCGAAGCACTCTTGTTCTTTTCAACCTTCACACTTATGTGTCATTGTTGCATGATTTGAAGCACTCATGTACTTTTCAAGCTTCACACTGTAATTATCTCTAAAACCCTTTAGTTAGGGTTTTTGCGACCTCTCTTGTAAAGAAAGAAAATAGTTTCCACTTTATATTTAGATACAACAAATTTTTCTATATCCCTTCAACAATTGCAATAGCTGAAAATTCTACCTAACGATCGTTACATATTAGCAAAACTATTGGTTCAAATATTTTGGGTTTGTTGTTAAAATTATGTTTGTGTATGTATTTATCACATATAATAGTAACAATGCCCATCAATATTCTCCACACATATATGTGTCGTACATGTGCCCTTTCATTCAAATCTTTCCTTATTGAATGTAAGAATGTTCCAAGCATGTTTGCTCTATTATTTAAGAAATCACTTGCTTGAGTTGTCTAGAGGGAAAGTCAACCTTTGTGGTAAAGGCTCGTTGGCTCCATTATTTGCAATTTGGAAAAGTGCACATAAGATATTGAGGGCAATGCAAACAAATTCTTAGGACAAACATGTTACTACATGATTGTTGATGATATGTTAATATGAATGCAATTTAATATTGAAGGACATGCAAAGGGGGAATGAGGTTGGTGTATGGACATACAAAGGGGGGAATGAGGTTGATGTAGCATGAGCAACAAATTTTGGTGCATGTAGATGAGTTAGATGTAAAATGGAGGAAGGAAATCAATGCGTTCATGACCTTCTAGAAGGAAGCGGTTGATGTAATATTGGAATTGGATCCATTATATAAGAAATTGGTGGTTGGATTTGACTCAAGGGAAAGACAATATTTGTGTTTGGTTCTTGTTGGCTCCATTATTTGCATTATTCATTAAATGAGCTCATACTGTTTGGTACTTTAATAGTTCCCATAGTTTGACATGCACTTTGATAGTTAATGGATGTATAGTTCACTTGCACTTGGAGTTGTTATGTTAAGAATTCATCCAAGGTTTTCACATGTGGTTCACTAGCACTAGGAGAATCATATATGATGGTGTATTATCTACCAATAAGTGAATTAAAAATGCATATTTTGTTACCAAACTTCTTAAAGTTCAAATTATTTATAGGGAACCTAGGGTTATTGTAAAGGCTCGTCAAATTAATCAATTAGCTAGTTAGTTACTTGGATAATCAATTATCATTTTCATGATATATAGTTGTGGTTGGTTGTGTGGCCCTTATGGTTTACGTACTTGTTATATTAATGTGCTCAATATGTATATTGTTTCTAGTTTTTTTCTAGACCTTTCAATGGACCTATTATGGCTAGTGAAATATTATGTATTGTGTTATTGTTGTTGATGAATATGATGGATGTTCTATGGGTCCCCTTTACAATTTTTCTATTATTGTGATGAATTTATATGTTTATGTTGTACATGACTATTATATTGTTACTTTATGTCTCTATTCATGCTTGGATGTGTACTATGATTAAATCTTAATGCCACAAATATAACTTCGTGTTGTTTCTCTATTATGTGCTTAACACTTACAGCAACTATTGATTGGATTATTCAAGTGAGACCTCTCCTTCTATGAAAGAGTTGACAATGTCAATGACCTTTAGTGTAAAAGATCACACTTATGTTGGATAACTATGAGGACCCTAGGTTTGATATTTAGCACCAACAAAGCCTTTGGTACTTGCAATCGTTTTTAGACAATTTCTCTTTAATGTAGCTCCTTATTTGCCACTTCTTTCATAGATTTAATCTCTTAAAGTCTGCAAAATCTATTAGAGGATGTGAAGGATATAGTCAAGTGGACCAAAAATTGCCCTGGTGGAATATATCTAGCACAACTTGGTTACAATGTTATCCGGGAAGAAGAAGATGGTCTCCCAACAATTGAATGGTGGCATCAAATTATCTGGGATTTTAAATATCCCTTGAAGACCATCCTTTTCATGTGGCGTGACTCTCTCAGGAAAAATCCTTGTTTGGGACCATCTCTCAAAATTTCTTAATTGTGGGCCTAGTCGATGTGCATTATGCAACGTTGATGAAGAGAACATTAACCATATTTTTGTTAAGTGCACATATATGCAAGACATGTGGAAGTATTCCATATCTGTTATAGGTTTACATTCTATCTCAGAAGGAAATGGGATGAAATAGACTTTTAATCTTTGGTTGAATAATCTGTCATTTCAAGGTTATAAAGCATTACCAATTCTTATTGTATGGGGGGCTTGGTTGGCCCGAAACAAGATGATCTTTGAGAATCATTTCATCCCACCAAATATATATGCAACAAAGAGCATTGTTATCCTTCAACATTTCCCTCAATCCACCAATTGCAGGAACAACTGCAGATCTAGTGCAGTCCAAATTGATAAGGGGAAGGCATGGTGTTTCTTCAACGACGTTGTAGAAGGAAGTCCATCCAAGGGGATACATGTGGTCTATTATTTCTTTCGAATTCCCATTACTATAGTTTTTCTACAAACATTGGTTCTGTCAACAATAGTAAGGTAGAATTATTTGTTGTTTGTGTGGCCCTTAAACTTGCTACACAAATGGGCGTAAAACTGATTCCAAGTGTTCATAGATTCCCTTCTTGTGATTAAATGGCTATCCAAAAAGAGACCACCTAAGAATACCTTCCTCATGCATATCTATGATTATATATGCAGGGTGATTGCTCTCTCTTAAGATGTTTCGTTCCATCACTTTTACAGGGATAGGAATACACAAGATTATTATCTTTCAAAATAAGGCCTCCAATATGATGAAGGATCATTGGTTGCCTGGGAGGTCAACAATGACTCCATCAAAGAACTGGACATTGGACCCTTTCTCTCCTAGATACTCTTACCCATGACACATGGGTAGTACATGATTATCTTTTTTAATGCACCTATGTGGTTCTTAGGGTAACTCCTTAGATATTTTTCCATTTTTGAGAATCCCTCTAGGGGAGAATGACTATAATTTCTGTTAGGAATGTATGATGCAATATAATGTAAGAATACTAGCTGAGGAAGAATATGTGTAAGGTTGTTTTCAAGCCAATGAACAATATGGTTATAGATTTAATAAAATTCAAATTGTGATCTTTTTTACGTAGAAAAAAAAACTTGTTTCATAGATATTGTTTCCTTTAACCCATCTTTGAGCAGGATTTTCAGGTAATTTCTAATACCTATTCATCATCCAAAAATAACAAAAAATTATTATTCTATGCTATCAATGTCTTTGTTACCCATTTATACATGTGATTTTTTTTTAAGTCAACTTTCATAAACATTTAAAAAACAATATATAAAGTTAATTTTAAACATAAAACATTCAAGGTATGAATTAACTTAATGGGGATCTTTATCTCTTGGGTTGTAGAATACACCTCTTGGTATAATGAAAAGGATGCTTATAGTAAATTTCATAACAAAGTAATAATCATAATAAAGGCCACCAACCATTATCAATATTAATAAAGTTTTAAAAAGGCTCCTTCCACTGTAATTTTCTTAATTTTCATTAATCCCATAATTCAATATGATTTATATTATTATTTTTACCCTTAATTTAGTACATCTACAATACCTCTATTAGTCCCTACCTTACATAGATACTATATGTTCCACCATTTATAATTAGGTCGATAGGCGTTTTTTCTTAAAGGTAGGTTTTGAAACACTGGAGTAGATTCATCGACCCTATGATGAATCATTGGCCGTCACGTGTCCATCTTTTTAGTATAATGAAATTTTGCCATGTGTCCACCTATTTAGTCTAATGAAGTTTTTCCACATGTCCACCCTTTTTAGTCAAATGAAAAATTTCCAGCTGTTTGTGGTATACAGAGAAGGAATCGCATGGAAAGGATGATGGGTTAGATAATCACCTAACCTAGGCATATTTTCTGTGAGGCCTCCCTGCAGTGTTCCTGGAGCAGGGTGGCTTGGTTCTCGAGTTTGTTATCTACCTAGATTTCACCTTCGGCGACAAAGAGAAATAAGCACATTCCAAAATGTGAATGCGACTAAAATTTTCTCAGCAGCGGAAAAATGCGGATTTAATATAAGTGTGAGACACTGAAACCACCAAATAAGGCTAAATTTTGCATAGATGTAACAAAGAACACTAAAATTTAAACTAGCAGCCAATCCCAAACAATGCAAACAATGCAGCACTCTCTGTGAAGCTTAAGTTTCCTTTAAAAGGGTTTGGATAGCAGATCTATCAAAACTTTATAGAATTTGCAGAGATTGGAGAGGATTCAATACTGGCATAGGCCTGATTCGAACAATAACGCAGACATTTTATTTCGCATTGCGAAACTCCATATTGTCCAACGGTGGAATCTCGACATCAACAAATTCGACCAGAGAATTGTAATTATATGTGAAATTGTTGCAAAGTGATTCACTGTGCACTCTGTAGGGAGTCACAGATCTTGTTGTCCCGTAGCTGGATCCATAAGAAGAAGCTGGGGAAGGAGGAGTTAAAATCGAAAGAGAATAACAGGGGATCATCGCTTTCACGTTAATTGACGAGGCCTTCCTGAAATCGAAAGGTGAACTACTACTGGTCCTCGATGACGATGCCATAGAACCAACCGCTGATGTAGTCGTATTTCTATTCAATCCCTCCTTTATAATGGAAGCTATCGGTCACATGAATTCGATAAAATCATAACAGATAGCTCCGAATGCAAGATAAAAGCTAAATAAAAAAGCAATCGAGGCTAGAGAGTGGCCCTGATGCGATGATGGAGGAGGTAGAGTGTAAAGGAAGTAAAGGTTGAGCAAGAGTGTAAAGGAAGGCGTAGGAGTAATGAATTGGATTTCTACTGGAAAAAATGGTAGAAAGCCGACAAGGGAAAATAAATAACACACGATGCCCTTGAAAAACTTTGAAACATAAGATGTGCAGAGGCGGACAACTGTGTGCCTCGCATTGGGAATTTTGCTACTGCCATGCTTTCTGGTTGAAATCGTGTATTTTCGACAATCACCCAACTCCCATCCGAAAAGGTTCTCATCTTCCGCCGAAAGGAGGATCTGCGTGGGCCGAAAGGAAAACGTCTGGGACACTCTAGTTTGGACGGCCTGCCCCATGCATGGTGTCTCGTCGTGCGCCAACTACTCCATCCTATTCGACATTCAAACAAAGATCTTCTCCCCTATTCAAACAAATATCTGCTCCTCTTTTCAAGTCTCCATGCATCCATGCATCCGCACATGAATCCACGCTCCATGAATCCATAAACATGCATCCATGCATCCATGAATCCATGCTCCCCTTTTCAAGTTTCCATGCATCCATGAATCCATGAAATAAAAAATCGAGAAATGTTCTACATGAATCCATGCATCCGCCCTGTTTCTGTTGCCATGTTAATGAGTTGTTCCAGTTTGTATATGGTTGGAGAAAACTCTGTTAGCAATGACAATTATGAACAGCTTGCACAGTTAAACTCTCAAATTGAAACTAAACATACAGCAATTCAAACCAACAATAAATATTTGTTTTAAGATCATTAAAGGGATTTTATAACAAAATTTCAATACTCAAATAAACCAAAAGTATATTGCTAATTCATAATCTAACAAGTAATAACAAGAAGCTTACACTTTATTCTTGCTATTGTCATAACCTTAGACATGAGAAAAATACATTAATACATCTAAACATAGATACATATACGTGTAGAACATGTTGATTATAATTAGTTGATCAAATGCATAGATAGAAGGAATATAGGTTTTACATGGATATCAATGCCCATGAATGAAACAAAGAGTTTCACCCATCCCAATCTCCCCCTTGCTTCATGAAGCAAGGCATGTCCTTTTTATAATGTTGTTTTGGAATACTAATTGATGTCCAATGGTAATTAGGTTGATTCATCTTCTTGTGGGGTCAAGATGAGACATTTGGTCTTCAGTAGCTTCTTTCAAATGTTTTAATCATCTTTTTGAAGTGCTTTTCAATTAGAGGTGGAGGAGAAAGTTTGATATTTATTTATTTATTTTGGATCTATTTCAAACTACATCTCTCCATTCACAAGATTTTGGTCCCTAAAAACTTCAATTCAAAGACAAGAGACCCACACACATATTATTTTCTTCTTCAAAGCACTGCATTCCTAACAACCTTGCAAAAAAATCATCCAATATTGAATAAATATCTTATGTAAAACATTTCCTTTAACAATTGTTACTCCTTCGACTACAAGTGTGAGCATCTCTTCTTTCCCCTTAACCTTATAAATCCAATCTTTTCTCATTGATATGTAATTATTGAGATTTATTTTTTTATGAAGACCCTAACACATGGATTCCCAATGTTTAGCTGACTTGTAATGTTAAGAAAAAATTCATGTTACTGCATGGTCTGCTTATCATTCTCTTTTGGTCCTTTTTCTTGTTGTTTATTATTAATAATTTTTATAAATTAGATGTATCAATTCACAACCAAATAATTTTTGTATTCTTATTCCTTGGAGGTATTTTGCATATTTTTGTTTTGGCTTAAAGGAAATATTTGTTCTTTTTCGACATGTTCAAAATTCCCTTTGTCCCCCAATCCATGAACATATTTCTTCATTTTGAGTCTTTAATCCTTCTACTACTACAACATTATGTTGAAGTTTCCATTTTTTAATCTCTTGTCATCCATCCCAATATCCCTTATCAAGCAAGCATGTCCTTTTTAATAGCACTACCTTGAATTACCAATTGACCTACGTCGAGTGTGTTGATTCATCTTATTGTGGGGTCAAGTGAGACCTTCGTTAATCATCGTCTTCTTTGAATTTTTTAATCAACCTTTTGAATTAGAAGTGAAGAGAGAAGTCTCAATAGTATTTTTTATTAATTTCTAATCCATTTCGAATCATCTCTATCAATCTTTTATTATTTAGTTTATACACCCTTTAAGAATTTTTAATGGTTGAATTGTTCAAATGGGAGCATCAAATTGTTTTGGATTCAACCATTAGTCTTTCAAGCTCATGGATTTTTATTTCCATCACCGTCGATTTAGAAATATCTAACTCCTCGGTTTAGATGAACCTATGATGCTTATGCGGTTAGTATAAAATTTCACATTCATTCTCATGCAAGTTGTTGCAACTCCAAGGTCAATGTTACTTGGTGGTAATTCTTCATTTAGGGGAGGTAAATGTTGAATTGCCTCATACTTGGGATAAATAAAGGATTTTAAATATTTTATTCTCTCCTTCTAAACTATTACATACAACATATGAAAACCAAAATTTATCTAATGATATTCAATTTCTCAAACCCATTGATGATATGCATCAGACACTTATCATTAGAAAAACATGAGCATATTGCTCGCTTCAATGTAGCAATATTGCTTTCTTTTTTACATCTTTTTACCACCAGATCAAGTTTTGTGGGAAGATTCAAGGCTCATAATTTGGGGAGCATCTACAATAGAGTTAATGGTATTTCAAGGTAAGAGAAAAGGCTTACATTACAGAGCATGGGGACCCAATTACGAATAGGGTTCTTTTTTAGAGTGGATGCACAAGGGCTTACCCAGGACAAACCATTTATTCTTAAATAAAACAACAAACCCTAAAAACAACAATACAGAGAAACAACTACTCATATCAAATATATACCTGCAAAATAGATAATTAAAAAGACCACAATAATATGGAAACCACTGCACTAATGTTGTTGAAAATTATGAAATTCATTTACCGGTCCCGCCCAAGGAGTAAATATGTGACAAGCGCTAAAACTAATGAAATATGCATTAACCGTGTAAATCCATAGAGGAGACACTCGTAGGTTTCAGAATCATATGAAATGTATTGCTTACAAGCTAGAACCATAGTTATTGCACCACCGTTTAGACTTCCCTGCTCCTCACTCACTGTTTACCTTACCTCTCGAGTGAAACTGGATTAAACTTTGTTTCGAACCCAAACCCTAACATGGAGTGATTTTGTTGGATAAAGTGGGAACATGTGTGGCAGAATTTTATTTGAGCAAGGGATGATGATTCAAAAATTGTTCCCAGAAACCCACCTTCGGAAAATAAACGCCTCTACAAAAGGAAGACATCAACATAGTTACGAGTCAACCAAGGACTTTAATATTTTCTCTCTCTCATGGTATACATACATACATATATATAT